>NIUQ01001620.1:0-28468 GCA_002796945.1 Plectus sambesii
ATTATTTAAAAGTATTTTTTAATAATTCTTTTCTAATACCAGATTTTCGCAATAATACTATACCGATACAATTCTTTGTGTCAAAAAATCAAATAATACTATACCATTACAGTTCTCTGTGTTGGTATTTTAAAAAATACCATTACAATACAATGGTATTTTAAAATACTACTGGTATTTTAATACTTTTCAAAGTATTAAGACAACACTGATCGATAGGCCTTGGCGTGAATATTCTTAAGGCGACGTTCCGTTTGAATCAGTGTGGGGGGATGGCTAGAATTACCCAGAAACCTAATTGAGAAGCACCTTTTTTGAGCCGACTTTGACCGCTTGTCACTCAATTGCCAATAATTGTGGCGACTTTAAACTTGGCAAGGCACTTCTGACCAACCCTCCAAATATTTTGCAACACTGAGTTTGAATTTTAAAATTTTAAAGACATTGAATTTTTAAGGAAGACATTAAAAGTCAGCATTTTAAAGCAGTTTAAAAAGTCATTTCATCTTATACATCTCATGAGGAGTAAAATGAGGTACAACTCGATATTTTTCGCCACTATAGAACTTTCATCCCAGAACTACTCAGAAGATCAAAAATGAAGGTCCATGAAATAACAAAATATTGTGGAAATACAAACTTGACATACTCTAGTATCTGAAAATGAAATGATTTCGTTGATAACTTCTTCACTGGCGAGATCTGGGGCCTATTTCATAAAACTGTTGCAATTGCAAAGTTGCAGAACTGCGGAATTGCAAGTGCGATGATTGGTCATTTTTCAGTTTTTACAATAATTTCGGGTTTTTTGATCAATCGCCGCTCATGCAATTCCACAATTCTGCAACTCTGCAATTGCAACAATTTTATAAAATAAGCCCCTAAGGTCTCAAAATTGGGCAATTTTTTCAATAAAAAACTTTTTTTTCGTATATCTCAAGATACATATGATGCCCCTAAATAAATTAATGTTGCAAAATATACGGAGAGTCATTCAGAAGAGCCTTGCCAAGTTTGAAGTTGCCACCATTAATGGCAATCGAGTGACAAGGGGCCAAAGTCAACCCAAAAAAAGGTGTGTTTCAGTTAGGTTTTTGGGTTACTGTAGCCGTCCCCCCGAACTGATTCAAACGGAACTGCGCCCCACGAGTCTTTAGTCCAAGGGCTCTCGATTGAGCTCATGCTTAAAAAAATCCGCTCATTTGAAACGAAATTGCAAGCAAAGACATTTTTTTTGAGCCACCAGTTACATTCATAGAAAATTAAAGAATCTACCATTACTCCATACAGTCATAAATCTCTACTCTCTATCATTCTGTTCTGTTTACCAGGGTTTCTCGTAAATAAGTCCCCGGGTGTATTGACGTGAAATAGCGTTTTTGAGCCTCCGCATTTTCCTGTAAAATACGCGCAGGGCATATTTACGAGATATGCAGAAATCGCAGTGTTTTACACTCCATTTCATAAACAATAGCGTTTACACATAATTTATGATCGTCCTGTCCAAAAAGTAAACCTAATGCACTCAATAATGTAGGAAGTAGATAAACGCAACGATTCCGATTTTTTACCGCGTGTCTTACGATAGATTTTACTGCGAAATCGCGTCGTATTATGATATAACATGCGTATTTAATTACGCCCCGGGCGTATTTTCGAGAAAAGGCAGCAGAAAGTGGTACATTTTTTGACACGAACTTTTTAATTTGTGACCGAAAATACGCCCGGGGCGTGTTATCGAGAAGGCTTTCGAAAATACGCCCAGAGGAAACTTATTTTCGGGTGATCTTATTTACGGGAAAACCCGGTAGATGAAAACTGTCGATAATTTTCAAAGCTTTGATCATTTCGTATAAAACTGATGAAAATTTGCTTTAAATAATATTAATGATGAATTCCAGGTCTTTGGGTTGCACTTTGGTGGAAATGCTTACTGGCGATCCGCCACACGCCGACTTTTGGGAGAACTACAAAGAGCAGGCGCAATCTTTTTTCAATCAACAAGCATTAACAAATTCTTGGAACCAGCTGCAGTATATCGGGCATCAATTTGTGCCTAACGCATCAGAACTCGTGCAGAGACTATTGGACTGTCTCTTCATCAAAAACGTAGCGAATCGACCCAATTCTGAGGATGTCCTGGAAATTTTCACTGTCAAAGCTAAATTTTTCGAGTGTCCAAATTTCACAATTGATGCAGTGAAACTGAGAAAATTAGAGCTGCGAATAAAGGAGAAAGAAAAGGTAATATAGTGCTCTCAAATGATAGAAAAACTATTGATATCGTGAGATAAACATCTATCGCTTTCTGATAGAGGAAATAATCACGATTTTTCACATTTTTTGCACGATTAAATAAGCCTATAGCGTCAAATGTATCTAAAATCCTTCCTTAAATCGCATTTACCACAATAAATTAAGGAGTCGCTCCCTTTGCTCTCAGTTCATTATCAGTAATAAAACTGACTATAATTTTCTTATAAAAATTGACTTTTTTCATTTTTCAATAACTTCTTTTTGTACTGAAGCCACTAAGTAGGGTTGTAACGGGGACAAATTCAGATTCCGGGGACGGGGAATTTCGGGGACAAAAAATGCGAAAAAATTAATTAAAAACTACTTAAAATGCATAATAATGTATCGACATAGTGTAAACTACACAGAGCTAATATCAAAATAATAAATTATGATAGTTGACTACGGAAAAATTTGAATTTTAGGGACGGGGAATTTCGGGGATGGGGACGGGGATGGGGAATCCCTCGGGGACGGGGAATTCCCCTTCCCCGTTTCCCCGTCCCCGTTACAACCCTACCACTAACCAATGCGTCACTGCGTATAAGAACAGTAAGATCCATTGGTCAGCGTAATCTACTGTCTTCCCACCATTTTCAATTCACAGCCGTTGTCATATACAGTGGCAGACAAAACCTTTCGCATGTTTTACTACTTCAACTTCGGACTCAATTATCTCAACAACGGCTCATCAGAAATTTATGATCTGGTGCTCATTTTGTAGCCCAGATAATCCTCTATATATCTGCAAAGTTTCATTCGAATCGGTCGGCTGGTTATTGAGATATTTAACTGAGAGTGAGTAAGTGCATGCGAAAGTTTTGTCCGCTAAAGACACGGTTGTTTGTAAGTACCAGACTTCCTTCGGTACAGCATGAAAATAAGTTTTTTCCCAGGTATTTGGATCTGAAACTTCCGAATATGATGTCAGAGTTTCGAGAAAATCCTTTCCTGATCAGTTTTAGACGAGACGAAAATGTACTTTACCTTGAAGCCCTAATTCAGGGGGAATTTAAGAGAGACTTTTTCTAAGCATCGGTTACTTTCACTTAGGGCATCCGACCAAGTTTTAACCGAAAAATTCGAAAAACTAAAAAGTTAAAAAACTCAAAAAATGCATAAATGCGGTCTTTTTCTTTTTTTGGCATAACTTTCCTGATTTTGCAGCGATTTCAAAACTGTGCACATTTCTGGATTTCTCTCATCATATCCAGTCGACTGGTATATAAAAATATTGATTTCGGCGGCACTTTATTGTAGTTCTGAGAACCCGTTTTTACCGTAATTTCGGCACAGGTCAACTTTGAGCTGAAATTGAACATCTTAAGTGCGCGACTTTCGCACTTTTTATGGCACCGTTGGATAGCCTAGAGTTAGGGGAGTAATCCTAGGGTAACTTTGGCTTAGGAATTGTGAACAAGTTTTTGCCGAAAAAGTCGAAAAACTGAAGGGCGAAAAAATGCGACCTGTTCTTTCTCGCATAACTTTCTTAGTATTGAACCAATTTCAAAATTCTGGTCAGTTTCAGATTCCTCGCAACATTCCCTATCGAATGGTATACAGAAACAAGGAATTTGATTTTGCTACTGTAGTCATCTGATCACGTTTAAATTTCCCGCCATATCTCGACACGAAAACATTTTCGAAAAATTCTGATGCGTTTTTCGGAAATCCCGACTTAAACTACCCGAGAATAACAAATTTCTTTAAAATCTGAAAACTTTTTGCCCATTGTGCCAAGGCTCTGAACAAAAAGCTCGATGCTTAGAAAAAGTCTCTCTTAAATTCCCCCTGAATTAGGGCTTCAAGGTAAAGTACATTTTCGTCTCGTCTAAAACTGATCAGGAAAGGATTTTCTCGAAACTCTGACATCATATTCGGAAGTTTCAGATCCAAATACCTGGGAAAAAACTTATTTTCATGCTGTACCGAAGGAAGTCTGGTACTTACAAACAACCGTGTCTTTAGCGGACAAAACTTTCGCATGCACTTACTCACTCTCAGTTAAATATCTCAATAACCAGCCGACCGATTCGAATGAAACTTTGCAGATATATAGAGGATTATCTGGGCTACAAAATGAGCACCAGATCATAAATTTCTGATGAGCCGTTGTTGAGATAATTGAGTCCGAAGTTGAAGTAGTAAAACATGCGAAAGGTTTTGTCTGCCACTATTTAACACTCTGCAGGGTAGTTTTGTTCGAGTAATTTTTTAAGGTCAGAGTATAACGCGGGCAGGAGCCTATTTCATAAAACTGTTAATAATTGGGATCTCAGTTGTTATGAATCGAGAATTGCAATCTCAACACTTTTATGACAGTGACAGTTAAGAACAGAGTGTTGAGATTTAAAACTCCATTTCTTTGCTCTCAATTCTCAATAGTTTTATGAAATTGGTCCCACAGTACTATGCACGACATGAGTCCCATCCGAGTTTAAGCCTAAATCTAACGATCCGAAGGAAAATTTCAATTTGGGCTTTTGCTAGCAATAAATTATTGAACCTGTATCGGGTTTCAAAATTTGGCCTCTTCCAGTCACCTTATACAGAGTGGCATAAAAAAATGTCTTTGCTTACCATTCCGTTCAAAATTAGCGGATTGTCCTGGGCTTAAGGCCGCGTTAGAGTCAACGTGCGACGTCGCAACGTCCGAAATCCATAGTGCAATTACCAAGAACTACTCAACGTCCGTTTCGTAATTCTTGGTAATTCCACTGTAGATTTCGGACGTTGCGACGTCGCACGTTGACTCTAACGCGACCTTTAGGCTCAATCGATAGGCCTTGGCGTTAAGATTCTCCGGGCGGAGTTCCGTTTGGATTGGTTAACGGGGAGGGCTACAGTAAACCAATAAGCTAACTGAAAAACACCTTTTTTGGGTCGACTTTGGCACCTTGTAACTCAGTTGCCTTTTATCCTGGTAACTTCAAACTTGACAAGGCTCTTCTGACCAACCCTCCAGATGTTTTGCAACATTGGATTTAGATTTAAAAAATTTCTAAGCATTGTATTTTTAGGGATAACATATAAATCGAGCATTTTCGAGTACTTTCAACAATCATCTCATCTTAAACATGTCGTGAGGAGGGAAATGAGGTGCAATTTCATATTTCATATTAAAATTGATCCATTTTGCATCATTTTATGTTGTTTTAAAAAGACTACATTTTGTACATTTGAATAGCCCGTCCATCAGTATAAGTGCAAACTGTAGTCTTTTTTAACGCAACTTAAAATGACGCAAGATGGTCCAATTTTATGAGTAAATAAAGAAAATCTAAGTTTAAGTGAACTCTACATGATGCAAAAAAGCGTATTTAATTTGACTGCGTTTTACGAAATTTTTTTGACTTTTATTTTTTGCCTTTCTGACATCGGATTCGGGTTCCCCAGTCTAATTAGTGTATATTAAAATTTTGATATCAATAGGATACGTAGCTTTCGAGAGAATACGACTGAAAGTGGGATATTTACTTTTGGAGCATCATGTATATCATACGCCCTCCAAGCAGAAGCCAACAATATGCGCTCAGTGGTTGTACCATGATATCATCAACTGTACTAATATCTCTTGAATGAGCATTACATCATACTAAAGAATTTTGAAGGAAAGACTGCAAGTGGCATACCTAGAATTTATGTCGGCGTTACTTTTTAATAATCTTCATTTAGCCTGGCATTTCGTCGGCGGTCGACAAAGCATCTAAGCAAATGGGCTTTCTTACTTCACCTTCGATTGCTGAACTGAATAAGTGAGAATCATTGACGATTATTAGGTTGCAGGATTAATTTCTTATTCTAGCAATTGAATGCAAAGTTTACTTGATCTTAAAGAACGTGCAAGATAAGCAAAATTCGAAATCACAGAATCTGTGGTTGAAATTGAAAGTCTTTTCCCTGTAAATCGCCAAGCTATTTTTTTGTGAAGTTAGTGAATTTTCAGTATTACTTCGCAACATTTTGAAAATTAGTAGAAATACAGGATGTTTCAGAAGTAACAATCCCACTTTCGGTTGCATTTTCTCGAAAGCTATACATTCGATTGACATGTCAATTAGGGTATATGAGGGAGTCCGCCGGGGGGTCAACCTACTTGTTTCGCGTGAGTACCAGTTTTTTCTAACGTCTACACCACTTCATAGAGGATGAAATGCTGTGTTTAAATTTGCCAAGCACAGCTCGATTGGTCACTTGGTTGCGGAGATATGATCATTTGAAAAGTTCTCACTTTTCCAATTTTTGTCTCAAAAAATTGATCCGTTGATACTTTGACAAATAAATGGATGAAGACGGTAACCTGCAGTCTTGAAATTTTAGCCATGTGTATAGGGAGTGTTGGCAATGTTCTGGAAGAACTTTCAGAGCTTAAGCTTATTTCTGTGATTCTGTGGATACTCCCGAAAAAGGCTCCAAAATATTTTTTGAACCTTAATTCCGTACTAGCGGACCCTTACTTTCGGCCGCGCATAGGTGACTGTAATAATGGTCCCCAAGCACTATCAGATGATATATGTTTTGGCGCGGAAGCCGCAAAAATAAAAAAATTATCGACCAAAAATCGATTTTTCGCCCTATTTTTGACCCTAATAGAAGAATCATATCGTGATAACTTTCTAGCCGACCCTCCGATTAATGTGAAACTAAGCAGTTTTGTAGTGCTTTTTATGGGCTATCAAATGGCGCATAAAACAGATCGGAACGTTAAGAGGTAAAAAAGTTATAAGCAAAATAGTAAAAGCATTGTCAGGCAAGTCGTCTATTTCGACGCGCTGTGGGGTACTGTAAAAAATTGTTTTTTAACCAGGCCATCAATGCTTAGCAGTACTTGGCACATTGCTAATGCTTGAAAAATGCAATTATATCTTGGCAATGTGTACACTTTGACTTTAGTCAGGCTGAAAATTTTATGGACTCTGGTAACTAGTAAATGTCTGTACTCTGCTTTAATAGATTGTGCTTTATGCACATCGCTCGAGCTCTGCTAGTGATAGTCTTTCGTCGATTTGGGGCACACGTTAGCTAGCGTCCTTTGTACTTAAAGCTAAACTTGGTAAGTTCAACACATAACTGAAGAATAACATAATGAAACACGGAATGGAGAGGTATCTTTTAAGATCGAGCGAATAATTTGACCAAACCTGTAGCACCCGCGCGATAAACGTAGGTGTAGGTCAGTTTTTAGTAACTGTTATTTCTTTGTCAGAGTTTTATGGCTATTTTTCTTAATTCTGGCCAATGAAAACCGAGAGTTCGAGCAGTAGTAGTAGGCGGTGGGTAGTGTTCGGCGCAATAGTCACAGGCTGGTCTGAGCAGCGCCTTGGTCTCCATCATTACTACAGAATGTGACGAATACTACAGAAGTTCGGGAGCAACTCTTTTAAGGATAGCGAACGACTTAATTCGCAGTCATTCATGATGAAATGGGAATCGCTATAAAGGAAAGAGTATCCTTTTTGACGATTCGTCATTATTGTTTCAGTAGGTAGAACAATGAGCGCCAATCAAGCCAGGGAATGCAACTATTTTGCAGTGGCAAAGCAATTTTTAGCAGGCTATTTGGAAGAAGGGGTTTTCAAACAGTTGAAACAGTGGGGAATGCATTTGAAAGAGGATTGCTTTGTTTCATAGCGATGTATATTTCATCAGGATTGATTAGGATATTACTTTTCTATCCACAATCCTTTGAAAAGTTATACAGTGAAACCCGGATAAGTGCACAGGTTTTGGAAGCTTTTCTATGCCCAAACTTTTTCGCCCTATGTTTAGTACATGATCCTAACCCGGATAAGTGCACAGCCCGGCTAAGTGCACACAATTTTCTTGCCGGATCGATGTGCACTTATCCGGGTTTTACTGTATTAGAACTTTTTTTGTCATCCTGTAGTAATGATAAAGACCTTGGCATCACCTAGACCAGCTTGTGACTATTGCGCCAAATACCCTACTCCACGTAGTAAAAATGCTTGAGGTTTTGGTTTTGGCTAGCCAAAATAGGGAATAATATGATACATAATCGTATCATTTTAAGTAATAATACTATGCCAAGTGCTCTTAGGCACTAACGACTCGATTAGAAGTTCATCCTTATACAGTACCCTTATGAGCGTCGAAACAGACGACCTACATGGTAACTTCCGTGATATTTTGCTTATAACTTTTTTACCTCTTAACGTTCCGATCTGTTTTATGCGCCATTTGATAGCCCATAAAAATCAATACAAAACTACTTAGTTTCACATTAATTGGAGGGTCGGCTAGAAAGTTATCACGATCTGATTCTTCTATTAGGGTCAAAAATAGGGCGAAAAATCGATTTTTGGTCGATAATTTTTTTATTTTTGCGGCTTCCGCGCTGAAACATATATGATCTGATAGTGCTTGGGGAGCACTACTTTGGTCACCTATGTTCGGTCGAAAGTAAGGGTCGGCTAGGACAGCATTAAGGTTCAAAAAATATTTAGGAGCCTTTTTCAGGAGTGTGCACAGAACCACAGAAATATGCTAAAGCTCTGAAAATTCTTCCGTAATATCTCTAATACTCGCTGTACACGTGGTTGAAATTTCAAGACTGTACGTTACTGTCTTCATCTATTTTTTTACCAAACAATTGATTGATCATATTTTTGAGACGAAAATCGGAAAAGTGAGAAATTTTCAAATGATCATATCTCCGCAACCAAGTGACCAATCGAGCTGAGCTTGGCAAATTTAAACACAGCATTTCACCCTCTATAAAGTGGTGTAGACGTTAGAAAAAACTGGTACTCACCCGGAACAAGTAGGTTGACCCTCCGGCGGACTCCCTCATATATGGCAAGACGTAAATTTGTTTCGTGTTAACTAATTCCTTGATAAGATATGATGAAAATAAGTTTTGTAGCAATGAACAAAGAGAACAGATGAGCTGTCATCCTCGGAAATCCTCGGAAAGAAGAAATCGAGGGTTTAACGAATAATGTGTAACATACTAAATATGAAATGCAAGCTGGTTTGTTTCGATTACAACTGTGTGACATTGCTCTGCCGGGTGAACGTGCACTCTTCGTCGATCAGACTAATGTAACGCCTTTGATGTTTCTCTTCGGTTCATTGCACAGGGACATTAAATTACGATCTGGTTCGTTCTCGGTGCTGATCTCGTAGTTATCATAGCGTTTGCACGTCGTATTCTAATAAAAAATTCTGTTCACGTCTTGCGCAGTCGCAGAATTCCATACGTCTCGCATCCCCTTATAATAATATTAATGGCGGGGTAGGAATGCAAGATGCTTGATGGTCCATATAGGAAGAGGGGAACTCTGTTCAAGCAGTTTTCTGCACATTTGTGTTAGTTTCCTCTTAATTAGGAAAATCAGTGTCAATTGTAGAGATATTTATACAATACGGTAGCTGAGAAATAGCGCAGAGCAATAAATTTATCATTGATCTGGTTCATTCTTCCAGTTCAGGATTGACTCCATTCACGTATTTAATGGAAAAATCAGGATTTCTTTTCTGGCCTGCTTCCTTTATTTGTTTCTGGTTACTTTCCTTCAGTCTTCGCTTTTTCGCATCGAAAACAATGCTCGTTAGTCCTGGTAATTTATATGCAGTTTGTAGTAAATTTTCAGTCAGTTCTTCCTCATAACGATGCAAAATACATTCATCTTCATTTGAATCCTTATCATCCGTCACATGAATTTCTTCAATGCGTTCACAAATTTGCAAGTGCTGCAGAATTTCGGGATAGGTTTCTTCCATAAAGAAATCAGAAGAAAACTGCAAATATTTGACAGAACTGTTGCTAATTTGATCTGTGATGGACTTCCATGTTGCCAAATCAATATTACATCTCCAGAATGTCACAGTGTCGATTGCTGGCAATGTTGCAATACCAAGGTTTGTGCTGTTCATTTCACATCGATTAAATGTCAGATTTTTCAAGGATGGACAATTTGTGAATGACAGCTGAGAATTGGCTAAGAATTTGCATGCAGAATCAGAATGAACACCTCCAAATGTGAGTGAGTGGAGCTTTATCACGTTACTGACTAAAAACAGGTCATTTTGACGAATCGTGTAATTCAATATTGTAATTTCTATTTTTTCAATATTTTTGCATTCTTGCAAGTGAATTAAGAGTTCTTTTTTGAAGTCATTGTCCATTAACACCTTATTCTTGAACGCATATTTCCCAAATGTCGGCTTTAAACATTTGATTGAACTCTTTCTTATTGCATCTGTAAGTGATTGCCATGTTGCCAAATCAATTTTGCATTCATGTAGCTCTAGAGTGTCAATTGCTGACGATGTTGAAAAACCGATGTTAGCGCCGCGTGCAATAACACATTTATTGAATTTCAGATTTTTCAGGGCTCGGCATTTTGTGAAAGACAGCTCAGAATTAGCCTCAAATGAACAACCCCAAAATTCTACAGTGTCAGTTGTTGGTAGTATTACAACATTCAGATTGGCGTTGCTTTTCAGTTTAAATTCACCTATTTTCAGATCTTTCATGGACGGACAATTTTTAAAAGACAGCTCAAAGTCGCCTTCAAATGTGCCTTCATTATATTTAATTGAATATGTTGAACCACGTATTTTATCGTCTTTTTCACCATTCAATATGATGCTTTGAACGTGTGCGGATTGTGAGATGAACCAGTTTAGCAGCTTCTTGTTGAGGCCAGCCGTCGTATTAAATGCGTCAAATGTGATATCCAGTTCAATATCAGTAATTCTCTCAAAATAATACTTGCGTTTATCAGTCTGTATTGGCATTTTATTGGATAAAGCGATTCGCAATAGAAATCTCTCAAATTCATTCATTTTCGAAGTATCCAATTTAGAACTAGATAACAACCATTCACTTGCATCATCATTTGAACAAAGGCAGAAGAAAGCAGCGAGAAATTCCTGTATGGTTCTATGTGGAAAGAAAAATGAAGTCACAAGTTTGAATGAATTATCATGTATCTTCTCTTTTCTTAACAGACCAACCTGTTCTATAATTGGTTGCAGTTCAAACTGTGTACAATCAGAACTTTTAAATTCATTCTCTTGTAACTTGCGTAGTGCCATTTTGCCAAGACAACAAATCTGAGGGAAGTGCAGAAAATTATCTTGAATGATTTCAAACTTATCACTAGAATCATTTTGAAATCCAAAATCAGATGGAATATCACGATCAGGGAAAGCCTGTTGATACCTATCAATAAGCCACCATATGGTATTATAGTATAATTCCAGTAGTGTGCCATCAACAATTCTTTCATGAACTAGACAAATGAATGTCAGAAATAGTGGTGTCTCTGCAAGTTTGTTCAAATTTTCATTTTTGGTCAGCAAGCTGTTTACTACTGCAATCTTTTCTTTATTGTCAATCTCTTTAGAGTGAAAATGATTGTCTATATATTTTTCTTTTTGTTGATTTGTTGTAAATCCCAGAACTTCTGCAAAAATATATCGTCCTTCGCGTCCTTTGAGATTTGATAAATAACCTTTTCTTGTTGTTATTACTATATTATATAAAAGTTCCTTGCCGATCATGTTATCAAATAAGTATGTTCGTAATTCTAAGCACTGTCTTTCTAACGATGATTCATCATAACCATCCAATAATATTAAAATGCGACGTTCTTCGCAAAATTGCTCACTGTTCATTAGTTTTTCAAACTTCTTATAGCTTTCTTTCTTTAAAACAGTTTTTGAGTAGAATAGTACCAGCTCCACAATGCTTGCAAATGTCGTCTCACGCACTTTACGAAACTCGGCATATAAAACGAGATCATAGCATTGCATTTCTTGTGCTCCTTTTGCCCATTCATAGGCCAACCGTCGCATAAGTGATGTCTTACCAGTTGCCGGATCGCCTTCGGTAATGAGCAGTTTTGCTTTATCGAATGCTGTCTTAAGCAGTTTTGCATGATCTTCCGTTGGTTGCGAGTGTTTATAATCTTCCTTGAGTGCCAAAGACACCCAAGTGTTTTCAATGTCAAATGTAAAAGGTAGTGAGAAAGGGTAAACTTTTTGAAATCTTGTCAAGTACATTGCTTTTAATGATTGTTGAGTGCTGAAATATGCATTCAAGATGAAACTTCAAGATTGCATGGAGATTTATACGGATAAAACTGGCGGTCTAATGGAATTCGTGAGCAGGTCGGCAAAATATATTTAATTGAGTTCGAATGACAGAATTAGTAAAGCATCTCAAGAAATCTCCTTTTTTTGTTAGCGTCATATTATAGTGTTTCAGATTTCCAGCTGCGGGTAACAGAAGGATACCCTATTCGCTTTCCCTTTGGCTAGTATTTAATCATATTTTACCTACATAATAGTTCAAAAATTCTTAAAATCCTCTATCACGGTAATTTCTAAGTCGGTCAAACTGAGCATACCGTGTTTACGGAAATAGTAGCACATGTGCCACTATTTTTTACAGCTCTGTTTTGGAGTTTATTAACATGATGCTATTTCATTCATAAAAATACCATTTTCCATGTCCTAATGGTGATAAAATATGTTGAGCAAGAGATGGGAAAAATAGTGCTATGAGCGGATTAAGTTTTAAGATTTCACGATCCGAGGGGATTGAAACAATAGTACCACAGTGCTATTATTTCCGTAAATACGGTATTTCTCGTTGTTTGTTCCTCTAAGTTAACACGTTTTGTTCATACATATTCAATAATCAGGTACTTTAATGAAATGCATAGATCTCTACAGATTTTTCATAATTTTCATTTAGTTGTCAAAATAAGCGGCTGTAAATTTTCAGCATTCCATTTTAACATCAAGCAACAAAAGCATATTTCAAAATGTCTATTCTATCAAGAAATGCAATCGTTCACTTTTGTCAATGCTTCATTCTGGACTTCTCTGAACACTTGAAAAAAAATTAAGAGCATTAAATGAGTCAATGGGCCGGTTTCACATCGCGTACTTTAGCTAAAGTCGTACTTAAGGCCTATCCTTTATCATTGCGTAAAGTCCGACTTTAGTTAAAGTACGCGATGTGAAACCGGCTCACTAATATTGCGGAAGTGAACTAAAATATTTTTTTAAACATGAATGGGTGCAAAACTTACGTTAATAGTTTTTGCTGCCAATCATCGACGCCTAACTGAGACGGAATAGATGAAGATGTAGGTGGAGATTGGCTGAATAAAATTTGACTTATTGAAATCATTTGAAATTGCTTATGTGGAGGGCCCAACGGCAGGAAGTGGTTGTATCAATCAATAAAAAAGAAAAGTTATCGTAACAAGATTATTTCAGAGACGTCAAATTAAACTTGAGGAATCGAGATTTTACATGGGTCTATGTCGTTAAATTTCATATTCTTTTTACTAATCATTCATTTAATAAAACGAAAACTCAATTGCGACTCGAAAAAAACAAGAAAAATCTATTTTTATTAATAGCTCGCTACCAACGAACCAGCGGGGATATGGTCGACTATGAATATCAACTCTATTCATCAAGCAGTTGGCATTCATTTAGCAACAAAAGTAGTTTATGACTACTGCTGTTCACTAGCGCTGCTTGATCTTATATTTGCACAAGAAATAATAAAATTGACAGTTCCGTTGTGTAGAAAACAAAACTCATTCTCATTTTAGTTTTAAAACATTTAGTCTGCATTAATAAAACTGAATTGATGATTAAATCTAGCAAAGTTTCCGTTTCGTCAGAACATAATTGTGGTATTAGTTAATGAATGCGGAAGTGCGCTCAATTCTTATTCTTACCCAGTATAATTTAAGGTTATATTATCTCCAAGAAAGACTTGTCCTCCATGGATTGATCCTCCCACAGTTTTGCCCTGGTTATTTTGATTGTTAAAGGCGTGGCTGCAAAATGAATTCACAATTACCTACAGTCTTTTACAGCAAACAGACTAAAAGCTGTAAAAATAAAGTCAATGTATTAAATTAAATTCAAGATTAAATACGAAATCGATTGAGATTCCGTACGCGACATCGTCAGGCCTGCGCAACATAACTGCTCTACGTACTCTTATTAATCGTCTGCCCACAACAAATTAACTTTTGAATGACTGACATTTCTTGTTCCCAACTTTGAGCGAAAATAAAAATTCCGCGTGAGGCACAATAAAGCGGAATGAGTAATAATTTTTTTTTGTTCTTGGTGTTTGATCAAAATGAATTATATAGAGAAGTAAATAAAGCGTTGCTGAATACTGTTAAATTTTAAAATAATTTTTCTAAGGAGCTTAAAATATAATTTAACATACTGGATGTAAAAAAGATAAAGATATTATAGCAAATAAATTCACGCAATTTTTCGTATCCTAAGATTAAAAATTGGGAAAAGATCATGCATATATAGGAAAACTTTTAAAAAATCAAATTCTAGAGGAAGTTTTTGCTTTACAGTCTAGCAATTGGAAATGGTTATATTTTTCAAGAATCAATTGTAAGCAATTTTTACTGCTAATTGATCATATCATAGAAATTAATTTAATGTCCAGATACCGGTTTTCACATGCGCATATTTATACAACCTTCATGTCCTTTTTATTTACCATTTGCAATGTAAGAGTGAATCTCAACTATATTTTATTCAATAAGTCATTACCAAAGGAGCCATCTTTTCATTGATTATTACGTAATTTAGGTCGTACTCATCAAGCAATCTGCATATATTTAGCTACGAAAATATTTGTAATTACTGTTGCCCACTTGCGCCGCCAGAGTAGATGTTCCCATAAGCAACTTGATTACTCCGACTTCCATCCTGCATTTGGCTATCTTGAATGTTTGAAGTGGAGGCGGACGAAGTAGTAAATGTGTTGCTTTCCGCCTGATTAGAGCTATGTTCGCTGAAATAAAAAAATTAGTAAACGCACCTGAGTTTATTTAATATACTACAAAAACGATCTCGAAAAAGCATTTTATTAACAATGAGGCCAAGATTGAGTCTCCATCAATTTCAAACATAAATATATATATACGCCAAGGAAACAACAGGCTTTTACAGAAAGATTTCACTCTGTTATGAATAATCATAATAAACCGCAGTCCTTTAAATATGAGTAGTCTTACACGAGATGATGAATGTAATAATACTTTGATATTAAATGTCACATTTGTACTGAAATGGAACGCAGATATTCTTTAACGGTACAATTTTGTGAACGTCATTCTTTTATCCTATCTTCATCGGAGGATGACGCAATTCTACACTTCTGTTTGCAGATATAAAACAACGAAAGGCTAAAGGGTTTACGTTATATTCATTTCCGATACTGTTAATTGTTGATCGAAGAGAGATGATAGATCAGGCAGTATATTATCAGCCAAGTTACTTTTATTTAAAATGTCCAAGGCATTCATAAATTCTTGGAACGCTGATGGACCTGCTGCTGTAACAATTTTAATCAGCTGCATATTGCGCGTTGGTTTGTGAGGAATCGTCTACAAAAATTCTCTTACAGTACTACTGTATGAGTAGATGTCTGTACCATTATTTCTTGAGCTTGTCCATCATGAACAACTCCTATTGCAATCAAGGTTGGTAATATATCTTCAGCATTTAGATCCCGACAGATACCATTTAGACTAGCTTGCAAAGCGTTCCTGTGCTCTTCGTTCATATGAAGAGTATTCGGATTAGTTGAACGTGAGTGTATTCTTCACACGGTCCTATTCTTGTCAAATATTAAGTTTACTGCTGATCCTCAAGGTGTTGAAGGCATTCATCTACTAGCTTTATCTACAGATCTACACATGCCGTTACATTTTTCACGCTAACATGACAGTCCTAATGACGGCTCCTTTTGGGGCTCTCAAAGAATTACTTTGATCTTAATTACTCCATGCAGATGGAAATGCTGCGCAAAATTATTCATTAATCCCGTTTTCATGAACTTTTACAATATCATTAAAAAGTAGAAATTGCAGTAAAGTAAGAATTGTTGGAGTTCATAAGCTTGTGCATCTCTCTACTGCTATACTTTTACTACAATCTCAACGTTACTTCAAAAATAATAACCGAAGATATCAAACCTCCACTGTCCAAGTTCTGACTGCGATGGCAAGCAGAATAGGAATACAGTGGAGCGCTGCTTGTAAACTGTGTATGTGTGTGTGCGTGTGGTGAAGAGAGAAGCAGTCGATGCGTGGTTTGCACCTCTTATCGCTCAATGGATGGTACTGCTCAAAAGACGCACTGCGATTTCTGCCAGTTCGATCAATATAAGCAAAGAATTAACCTCTGCAATTAAGTGTAGGGATCCAGAAGTTGAATTAGTATTGCTACTGACTGTTGAAAGTAGAAGGGGAAGTCTTTTGCGTTCAACGCTAATGGCAATACCTTCGATCGAACGAAGAATTTGACTCGAGCCAAGTTTGAGTGATACTTTCCAAACTGAATTATGACTGCTGAGTATGGAGACCGTTTGATCATTCGTTAATACTTTTACTGTTGCGCCACCAACTTTACGTTCAAACAACATATTAAGACAAAACCATATCCTTTCCATTTCAAAGTAATACCAAGACTATTCACATAGTTTAAAAGTGCAAACATATAAGTTTCTTTCCTCATATAGATTATTCCAGCGTTTTTGTTCGATTTTCTCTGCATCTTGCACTTACTACTTGCAGCGCGAAGCGATACAACACCGTGCCACAGAGATAAGTCTTTGTGCAGGTTAAATCTTAGTTGATGATATTTCATTCCCTTTTTACCATAATAGGTGAGGAAAGTAAAAAGGAACGAGCTGATGATCTCTTAAAGCAAATGTTTGGATTTTCACGAGAATGGCCATATTTGGATCTGTTCTGCATGACTTCCCAGTCAGTATAACTAGGGTCCCGATTGGAAAACCTGCAGTAATTTATTTGGCGCACAAAGGACAACACACGGAGTTGGATCTCGTCGAAAAATAAAAATTTCATAATTCTCTTCTCTTCTATCATTTTTCTTCGTGTCTCCTCTATCGTCCAGCTCAGTGTTTTGCTCATTCGACAGGAAGACTAGATATTCTTTTGCTTATCCTCAGCGCCTAAATAAGCTTAATCGTCTGATTGGTCACAATGGATGACGGCCAACGAAGAGCGCTGGAAGAGAATTTGGTCAGTTTCTGCGAGAACCTCGATCTAACCGAGGTGCTGCCGTACCTCCAAGCCAAAGGATATTTGCGCGATCACCATGTGGAAAGCATCACTGTGAGTATGCCACCTCAATTGATTCATCATTATTATGGATAGTATTCATTATATAAAACCTTTGCAATTGTTCTTCGTCCATATAACATTTCTTGGTTTTGACTACTTTCAAAATTGACCGCGGGTTGCTATATTTAGCATTCGTTTTCTCACTCTATATTCCCACCGTTTGCTTCAAGCAGAGTTTGCAAACGAAACGCACTCGATTTTCTTCTGAAATTTTGTGCAGAAAATCTGTAATGTTCCTTTGTAGCGCTTGTAAAGTTTTACACCCAAAGTAAGCACAACAGATCGAAATTCAATAGCAAATGATTGCAGAACCAGAAAACGACATACGATCGACGTTATGAGTTGATTAAACTGATCAAAACTCGGGGCCCAGCGGCATATTCAGTGTTCTATGACGCTCTGATGCACAGCAACCAGGAACATTTGGCTGAACTGCTGGCTCCTCACTTGAAGCGCAAACTGTCGAACGGCAGTATTCCGGAAGATCCGAGTGCGCGATCCAGAAGGTCAGTCCTGTATTCTTGGTTTATTGTGTAGACCTGTCCCACTTTAGATACTCTCTTAGACTGTCTTATGGATTTTTTATTATATTAATATAGTCCACGGCTTCGGTTCTTAAAATGTACGCAGAAGATACGATTACAAAGTAACGTTATTAAATGATCGATAATCGTATCTTTAGCGTTCATCTTGAAACTAAAATCACGAAAGTCATGTTACCATAAATAGGCGCTTACTATTCCAGAGGCGGGGAAGAGGTCATGAATCACCGCAGAATTATTTTTATTGAACGTGACGTTATGTCAGAGTGTGAGATGTCCCCACCGCACGCTCTTTCCGAGCGAAACGTTGCAAACAGGAGACTTTATAATATCATTTTCAGTCCATCCCCGGACCCGATCGTCTATCCAGCCAACACTCACTTGTTGGCTCATCCGAAGATGGATCAGTTGCAAACGTCTGCTATCCAAGAAAACATCAGCTTTTACAAGGACGAGCTGCGTGCATATTCTGCTATTGCAGGTTTCAATTTGATAATATTTGATTTATCAATCACCTCATTCGTCCATGTTTGCAGTTTCTGAGCCGAGTGGCATTCTTACGGATTTGAGCGTTGAGATGGTTGACGGAAATTCATCGACGGTTTCTTCATTCGACCCTGAAAACGTAATTATTTGATGCTAATATTCGACAAGGCGTGTTAAATGAAAGTGAGTAGCTCTGTCCTACAGCGGAATTCGTTTATAGCAATTTCGGCTTTAACGGAATTTCGTTTATACCGGTCAAAACTTTCCGGTCCCCAGGTGACCGGTATAAACGAATTCCACTGTACTCATAATATTCGTCTTGGCTCACTTTCATTTGATCGATTCTCATAAATACATAGAAACGTTAACAATTGCTAGTTTAGATGTATCCGAATTTCTCGAATCCTAAAGGACTCGCTCTCATAATAAACAACCGTCGCTTTCGTGGTCGCATCGGCTTGCCAGAACGCCTGGGAACTGACGTCGATGAGGTTAACATGACGCGGACACTTCAACAGATTGGCTACAAAGTGAAAGTCAAGAAAGATCTCTCCGCTGCCGTACGTTCATTGATTAAATTATTTATTGCTCTACTATTGGCAGGATGATTGTATTCGATATCCTTCCCTGAAATATCTAAAACCGAGTTTTGGTCTCGACACGAAAATGTTGTCCCCCGACGGAAAGTAACGCGTTGAGAAAAATTTATCTCAGCGGGCTATGTAATAAAGCTCGCGCATCTAGCTGATTGAAATTTTTGGGTCTACAGTACCCGTCGATATGAAACTATTTTCATCTTTATCAGAGTTTATTCTTCAGGAAATGATGAGCGCCATGTACCGCTTCGCCCAAAAATCCGAGCACAAAACGGCGGATTCAACGGTTGTTGTCGTGTTGACGCACGGAGAAAGTGGCGAGCTGTTCGGCTCGGATGAGTACGCCGTTTCCGTCGATCACTTTCTTGCTACCCTCAACGCGGCCAACTGCTTTGCTCTGCGTCACAAGCCCAAGCTCTTCTTTCTGCAGGCCTGCCGAGGAAGTATGCGAGCATTTTTCATTAAGTCATTTTATTATGTAACTTTATTGTAATGTGTTATATTATCGTAATTTCTTAATTAGTAACTGAGAGCCAAAGGGAACACCATAAAACGCTTAGTATCGACAATTAAATTGCGCACGTTCGCTATGGCGTTCACACTATGATCCTTTATATCTAAGAGATAAACGCTTCATTTTCTTGTTAATAACTAAGAAATTACGACGATTCTGTGTAGTAATTAATAATCAGATTTATAAAAAGTTGTAGTTCTGTTAGGATTCAATTTGGATTTTATAGAACGTTACGATGCCGGCCACTTTCACGATTCAATCGACGTCGCCGACGGAAATGGTAATGGCAATGGCAATGGAAATGGTAATGGTAACGGCAATGGAACGGGCGCCCGCGCCGACGGCAACTGTTTCGCCCAACTTAACAGGCAGCTCAGCCAGTGCAGATCTATGGATGACACCGACGCCAATGATGTAGGCCATTTTATTCTTCAGTTTCCCACTTGTACTCGAAATTTTTTCATCAATAAGAACAAAAGTAACAACTGAGTAAGGCAATTGATCTGAAAGTTTGTAGCTTTATAGCGACGTCATACTGTCCATTAGTTATGTACTTACATACCATTTCCACTCTAAATCAGGTACTTTCCGAATTAAAAACTTTGTATTTTTAAAGAAAAATATCCGATTTAAAGGAGAGACGATATAAATCAAGAGTGACTTGTGAGATTTAACCAAAAGTAGATTCTCACCACAAAAGTGATGCTTTGATTCGTTTGCCACGGCCGACTACGCTATTTAGCTCACTATCTCCAAACTAATTGAAAAATGTTGCGAGAAAAGGAAAGAATAATGTAAGTCCGTTTTCAGCTGCGTCAGAAACTAAAGGTACCGTTGGAGGCGGACTTTCTCGTCGCTTACGCGACCACGCCAGGCTACGTGTCTTGGCGCAATTCTATGAAGGGCAGCTGGTTCGTTCAGTCGCTCTGCGAGATCTTTGCTCGTCATGCGCACAAAGAAGACATCCTCTCCATGCTCACTATGGTGCGTTCCTTATATATGCTCTTTATTTGATTTCTTTATAAAGTCTGGCTTGACAGATGCATGCACAGATATTATAAGTCGAAAGGTTTATTAGGAGGATATTTACAGGCAGTAATATACAGTTATGTTAGATCAACTGGGCTGCTTTATCTTGTATTTTACCTTATACATGCTCTTTATTCTCTTTCTTCATGAAATCTGGCTTGATAAATGTATGCAAATATATTTTAAGCCAGAAGGTTTTTAATGAGAAGGATATTCAAAAACAGCAATAAACAGTTATGATAGATCCATTGAATTGCTTTATACTGGGCTGGTTTCCCTATCGCGTACTTTAGGGCTATACTTTATCAATGCGCTATGTTCGACCTTAGCTAAAGTATACAATATGAAACCGGCCCATTATATAAGTGCGCTTAGATAGGAACCTGTATGGAACACTCTAGCTATCTAGTTGATCTATAATTTGATTTCGGTTTCAGGTCAATCGACAGGTTGCTCATGCCTTCCAGAGTTCAGGAGACGGGTTCAAGCAGATTCCCGAGCCTACTTTCCGCCTTACGCGCAAGTTCTTCTTCTTTCCCGGATATTATCGATCGCCGCTGTAGTGACACTTTTTGTCTTTCTCATTCAATTGATTGTGCATTTTTTGACGCCTGCTGGCATAAAGCGTGTATTTTCAGTGCACCTTTGATGTATCTTACGAAGTGTACCTACCCTTTTTGCGTGCATTATACATGCTATGCAATTTGTGAATGTCTTTGCTTTACGAACGTAGTTCTGCAATGCTGCTGAATCGTTGATGCAGACAACGAAAAACCATCGAATGCAATAAGGCGCTCGAGTCTGAATTTGCCTCTCACCGACACGATGATTTAGTTGCAGCTTCTTTCGGTGTGTCATAATATTTCACTTGCTTTTATTGCATTTTCGTAACAACCGCTCAGTTGTGTTCCAGCATTTCTATTCTCCGTGCGCATATCCGACTGTAAGTAATAATTATGCTACTTCAGTCATCCCGTTGAAATCCTATTTATGTCACTTTGTTCGAAATACCAATGACCAAATGATAAACGAAGCATTCACGATGGAAAATTGCAAACGTTGCGAGAATTGTGCAAGATAAGTTGCAAGAGTTAATCATATAAAGTATGCTGTTTTCATACTTGGCATAGCTTGCAAGCTGTAATGGAGGTTTCGTTTCCGGTCGTAGGTAGCAATTTTGACTTGAACGAAATATGAACAAGTTACGAACGCATCCGTTTTGAAATGAAATCGACGTTAGAGCAATAGTAATTAAGCGTAGTAATTGAAAAGCAGAATGCATAGAATTGTTATATTGGGATAGAGAGCAGTCGATCAACGAAACAGCTTATTTTGATAACTAGATTACACGTTAGAAACAGACCAAATATAAATAAATTACATTGTAGACACTGCATCTGTGTAAAAATAACAGTGTTACATGCATTCATCATGAACGAGCGTGTAGACAGCGGACAAACGGGCATTCTCGAAGCTTCCAGCGATGGGGAAGTGCCCACGACAAAATTTCATGTCGGTCGATTACTTCTATACAGAATTAGAAACCTCGAGAATACGATGTATCGTATGATCATTCCTTCTCGTTGGGTCGTTGAGTTGATGTTAGCAGAGCGTTAATTAACCGTATCCTGCGACTCTTAAGCAGTCGTAATGCCTTGCAATGCGACAATCGGCCGCGCTTCGGCTTAAGCAGATCAATGAAGAGCTAAGGTATCATAATAATCGCATCAAAGTCAACATTTCTGAATGTCAATCTCGCTAAGAAGCAGCATTTGGGCATTTGGCACGCATCCATAGATGGTGTGTAATCACAAGAAAACAAATTTGCGCATTTTTATTGTAAGCAATCAATGTCCAATTTAGTGTGGAAAATATCTTACCTGACTTGAAAAGCATCCCATTCAAAGTGAAAATGTTACGTATATGGTCAGAAACGGTTTCAAGTAAATGTACGCCTCTCGCCATATTTCTTCTTTCCACACAGTTGCAGATAGATCAAAATGGCAGTGATTAATCGCCGCTCTGTCACTTTTTTATAAATGATTGAGTTGCTCCTTGCGACTGTTTTGGATCGATGATCTTTCATCGGCACTTCCTTTTTACAACCTACTCATCTTTACAACTATTGCAACCTTGATTTAATGAAATTGCAAGGGCGGTGAGTGGGCATTTTCCGATTAACTTCAGTTATTACCGGTTTTCTGATCAACCACAGCGCCTGCGATTCCTCAGTTGCAAAAGTTGTATGGAAAACAGAACATGCGCTATCCCATTTTCGCCTAAATTGACCAAAAACTGGTGACAAATCATCAATCAACAATTAATTATTGCGCCTCGATTCTGTAGTCACTTCATTAGTTGCCAAGTACTATTGCAATTGAAACTGATGACGTAAGTTTCTTTCATTTACAGTTCATTGATGCGAAAACGTATAATTATTTACGTCAATGCTGCTAATTGGCAGCTAAAACGACGAGATATCGTGGACTAGCATCACAAACGTTCTCTGAAACGACATGCAGGAGGTCGCGTTCACTGCGCTCTCACTTCTGTTTTTACTCGCCTGCACCGCCCATATGGTGTCTGCGCAAGAAGAGTTTATAGAGGTACAGTAATATCAAGTATATTTTGACACTTTTCTCTTTTTCTACTTTGCTGTAACACCCGGGAGTATAGAGATAAAAGAGAATTATCGGCTTGCGGCGTTGAGGATTTTATATAATTTTCTCGACTTAATCTTTACTAAACAGTGAATTTCGCATCGCGTACTTTAGTTAAAGTCATACTCACGGGATACATACTTTATAATTGTGTGTTAAGTTAGACTTAAGTATGCATTTTTAAATAGTCCCATTGCCTTTTGTCTCCATTCACGACGGGTGGTGGTAGGGCGAAGTGTATTGAAAACCGGACAGTTTTCAGACATATTCGGCTTGCCGCACTGAAACCAAAATTTAGAATAAATGAAGAATTTTATGGCCTCAAGCAAAAACTATTTTGGCTCACGATGCTATGAACACAAATTTGCACAAAAATTCTTCTTTTGTCATCGGACCTGCGACAGTCATTATCGGTGACTTTAAGATAATATAAAAGAAAGAACCGATAAGGTAGAGAGCTTCCTTAGTTCCCTTGCATTACTTTTACATCCAGATTTGATTGTATTAGTTCTTCAAGTGTACGGTATGCATACGAAGCTACAGTAGCTTTTTTACAGCTCACTGACATGGAGAAGCGCTCGCTGATGGGCCAAAGCAATCCTTCGGAATACTTTATGAACGCGGTGCGCAGCGCTGCTTCGCCGCATCAGACCGCCTTGGAAGACTGGCTGACAAAGTTCTTGAGTCGACCCCAAGAATTAAGTGACCCCGAGAGCGTGCGGAAGCAAATTCTGTCAAGAAAACTGTGGAAGTGATTTCTGGTCTTTCGCAGTGGCAAGAAACCAATCGTTTAGCGATCTGTTGACACGTGCATTGTGAACGTTCCTGCACAACAGAACTAGTAAAAGATGCCATGATGAAGTATTCAAACGATGTCATGTTGTCGTCATGAGATAGCAATTAAAAGCGATCGACGATCGTTGGTGTTGTAATTCTTCTGTTTCTTTCATGGTGGTGACGTAAAATTAACAAATGGAGGTGTCATGTATGTGCACATCGATCACTGATTGGCCATCAACGATGCTGGCGGCCAAGGAAACGAGTTGAGCTGCGCCTGCGCGTCTTAAAAGTGCGCCGACGCTACACTTGGTTCAATAAATGTTTTCATAAGATCGTCCATGACGCTATTTTGATTCTGTCGCAATGCATTAATGTAAATTTGCGCGGCTTTTCCGGCATTTCTGCGAAAAATGCCCGTTCCCCCTGTGTCTTTTCTCTGCATAGCACTTGCTCGCATCGTAATGTCACAAAATTTTGAATTTTCGGCAAAAATTCGATTAATAGATTGGTGAAAAAGTTCACAAATCACATTTACACTGTGATAAGAACACTTTTCATATTTCATAAAGGCCGTTTTTCATATTGATTCGGAGAATGCCTTCTTTGAGTTGAAAAGTGTCCATAATGTAAACTTCTATTTCAGCTCTATCATAGGCTTATTGTTGGGTGCGCCTACGTACGAAAATCATAGTAGGCATGGAGCGCTCCAGTACGTTTGTCAAAAAGTATTTCTGGCAAGGTACGTGATCAAAGTAGCCTTCAAAGTCTCACAATACACGGCTTTTTCAGGCCAAACGTTGAGCGAAAGCAACAGAAATGAGCAAGAAAAAATTCCTCTCAACGCGAGCTTCGATGAGATCTTTATCATCAAGCACAGACGACTGATTGGTAGGTCAATTCTGTTTGTGACAATACAAAATACTTCGGACTCTAAAATGTCATTAACTAGAAAGCGCGCTGATTGGTCGATTCTAACGTTGGCGGAGAGAAACCTCCACGCTCGCGACGGAACCGACCAATGAGCACGCTTGCCACAAAAGCGTTCGCAGCAGTTCTGTGAAATAATCCCTTAACCTTAATCAATGACATCAAATGAAATGCTGGAAATCCATGTTTATAAGACATGTTTCAGGTATTCTTATTCCACTCGTAATTTTCTACGCCGCTTGGTGGAGTCTCGCAATCCGCTACGACTTGTTCGAGCTCTTTCCCAGACGATATGAAATGTCACTCGTGATGATATTCGGGGCGACTGTCGCAGGCAAGATCAATCGTTCAAATTTTTGATCAGACGTGTATCAAAACACATTTTTCAGGGATGACAACGGAGGGCGGTGGAGCGATTGCATTCCCCATTATGACGCTGGTACTGAAAATAGAGCCAGTTATCGCCCGCGACTTTTCGCTAATGATCCAAGCCTGCGGTAGGTAGCTTCGCTCTAATAAATTGAAATGCTCATTCGATTAGCTGCGCGCACCCGCACTCAAGGGATCGGTTTCATATTGCGTACATTTGCTAAATTCGTCCTTAATGCAATGGTGGAGAATATCCGCAACATACTTAAACTAAAGTACGCAATATGTGAAACCTGATAACTGCACATCGACCGTGCACGATAAGTCTTATTCGGTTTTATATCATGAACAAAACAGGATAAAAAACATTCAGATCATGGAAAATTTGCGCACTTATCCGATCGTAAATGAAGCTTGTATATAACCAGCCCAATTTTTTGCCACTTTTAGGGATGACAGCTGCTGCGTTTACAATTTTCTGGATGCAAATAGCAGTTGAATGGCGGTCGGTGTTTTTCTGCACAATAGGCGCAGTATTTGGTGCTACTTTCGGCTTCACATATGTCGATCCATTGCTGAACGCGTCGCAAAAGAAGATGATCTTTGTGTCAGTTTTCTTCTCTTTCGCATTGGCCCTTTACATGCTGAACACGAGAAAGAAGCGAACAACGTTCTTCAAAATACAAAACTTCAATGCCTGGAAAGCGATGGTTCTAGTGTGCACCGGTTTGGCTGGAGGTAAGCCATAAAAAGAGTTTAGGTTTAAGCATCGAGTTTTTTGGCGGGAAGGAATCTAATTGGTAACAGCCAATGAATATTTCTCGTCAGTGTAGCCGCTGCGGTGGGGGGCCTATATCTCCGAAGCAAAAACAAAACAAAAAACCAGTATATTCTGCCCCTCAACATTCTTTTCGTTGTCTTTTTTAGTTTTGAGGGACAGAAAGTGATCATCAGTTTTGTTTTCGATTTATTTATGCTCATGACTCATGAACAACATGAAATGTTTAGGCGTATTCACGTCGATCGTCGGCTCGGGAGTGGACGTCTTGTCGTTCTCGATGCTGACGCTGCTGTTCAGCGTCAGCGAGAAGGTGGCAACGCCGACGAGCGTCATCCTCATGGCGTTCAACTCACAGGTGTGCTTCTTTTGGCGAGAGCTGATCATGGCGGACGTATCGCCCGTGTCGTGGGAATATCTGGCCGTCTGTCTGCCAGTAGTCGTCGTCTTCGCTCCGCTCGGCAGCATGCTCGCTTCGCACTTTCACCGTCTCGTCTTGGCCTACTTCATTTACCTCTTGGAAACTCTGGCGCTGATTGGTGGGTTCTTAGTTGTGAGACCCGACTTGCCGCTCACTATCACCAGCATCTGTATTATTGTCACGGCCTTTACGTTCTTCTTCGTGGTCAGCCGAATCGGCGCTCGAATGCTCGACCAGATGCAAAAGGAGAACCAAGTCAAAAATGTCCTCCTGCCGAGTGATATAGATATGAAACCTGTGTTTGAAGTGTAACTATTGAATGTACAACTATAAAGCATTTTACTGTGTTTTTTTTCATATACTCTATCGTAGAATATGTTCACTGTTCCATTGGCATTGAAATGTGATGCGCTATGTCGAATGATAACTGTGGGAGCGGATAACATCAGTCAGCAATCCTTTGACACAATCTCTCTACTACTATGTGACCATCATGTTCTTACACTGTCGAAACGCGCGCTCCGCAACACTCCCTTGATAGCAACGCGAAAAAGTTTGGGAAACGCTTCTAGACATTTTTACACGGCGATAAGCCTTCTAGAATGTTCCGTATGAGTCCTTGTATAAGCGCACCTACAGTATTACGGAGTCTGGTCGACCTCTCATAAATTTCTGTTCTTGTAAATATCCGTCTTGCAGAACCCCAAGGCCTGAATCCTACTTTTCATTAAACATAAGTCAAGCCAGATTCCTTGGTAGCTATAATTTTCATTCCGAATAGCATACCTTTTCAACGCCACGCTGATTGGCTTAGGGCGATTGCAGTGTGATATTGTCAGACTGTAAAGAAATCGAGAGATTTAACAGACTATGTCGAATTGCTCGGCGAATGTGACCAACACGCCTTTCAACTTAACAAATTCATTTAAAAGTTCCCGCTTGCGGTGCATGATTGCACCATTTGGAATGGTTCTGTGGTCAAATGATGGATTATTTACGATACAGTAGTTTTGCGCGAAAAAGTCTTCAGCTGCAGTGCAGATGTTGCATTATCTCTCTCTCTCTTTCTCATTGAACAGCAGGACCGAAAACGTGTTCGTGGGGCGCAAATTATTGGAAGTTGATATGCAATATTCGGCCGGACATTTGTTCCCATAAGTGTACTCCGCCTCATGATGAAGTGGGGTTAATGAACGAGGAGCGTATCACGTCGGTCAGCGAAAGAAGAGCCCGACGCGAGATGACCACGTCTCCGAGAATGGCTGAGTCGGGAGCGCCGCCGCCTCTGGGAAAGACGGCGTCGATGCCGGCGTCTACTATGCTGCTCAACTTGGACGTCTGTCCGGTCCCGCCCTTCCCTGTACGAGCCCATTCGACGGTTCACAGCAGTCGCCTTAATTCCTCGTCGTCCAATCCGGCCGAGAAGGAAGTACGCGAAGTGACCCCCATCACATCCAAAGCTCACTTTGGACGCAAACTCCAAGTGGTTGTGCTCCTCGACCAAAAGGTCGCGAAACATCAGAAAGTTCGGGAACTGGCGTGGGTTGAACTGCTCAAGATCGCCGACTGTCTCAATATCAAAATCAATGTAAGACTTAATTTTATGTTCGTCGGCAATTAATGTGAATAGAGTATACCTTGAGTGTAAGTTTTTATTAGAATAAATGTTTTATTTTTCCTTCCACGACGAGTTATCAGTGGTTAGAGGAAAGTGTGCGCTCTTTTAGAGGATTGAATTTGACCGACTGGATTTCGGAGAGACGAGTGCGCTGGACGCCTTTTACAACGCCGACATCGCCTTGGTTGACATCAGCATCCGTCAACAGTGTCCCAGTCTGTGCTACCACATTGGCGTGCGCGAAAGCATGGGACAAGCTTATAACATG
>NIUQ01001621.1:0-28742 GCA_002796945.1 Plectus sambesii
TTGGAAAATGTCCGATTTGATTTGGAAAGTGTCCTGGTTGGTTTGAAAAGTGTCCGACTTGGTTTGAAAAGTGTCCTGGTTGATTTGAAAAGTGTCCTGGTTGGTTTGAAAAGTGTCCGTTTTGAAGTGAAAATGGTATAAAATGTGTCCATATTGATTTGGAAAATGTCCGATTTGATTTGAAAAGTGTCCTGCTTGGTTTGAAAAGTGTCCGACTTGGTTTGAAAAGTGTCCTGGTTGATTTGAAAAGTGTCCTGCTTGGTTTGAAAAATGTCCGACTTGGTTTGAAAAGTGTCCTGGTTGGTTTGAAAAGTGTCCGTTTTGAAGTGAAAATGGTATATACAGCGGTCTTAAAAAATAATTATGAAAAATCGTGTAAAATTAAAAGTGCGATGAGCATATAATTTTGTAGGAAATTGTAATAAAAAGTGTAAATCCGTCTCCCTAATTGTTTCAATTCTGTCTTTGGAGCTACCATGGATAGACCTAGAACAACTTCACCGTTTTGCGCGCTTCATGCAGCCTCATCGCCAAACTATTGTTAAATGCAATATGTTTTAGCTTTCACATTAATCAGCAGCCTATGAAGTAACGAAAATGTCAGAGGGAAAGTGAAAACTTACAAACAAGTGTGGAAGTGAAATAAATGAGCAAAAAAACAATGAAGCAACCGTCTTCGTCAGCAGCGCTGAGCTGCCAAGTTTGCGGTAGCGATTCCGCCAGCGTCCACTTTGGGTCCGCCGTCTGTCTCGCTTGTGCCGCCTTTTTCCGCCGCACCGTTCAATTGTCGCTCGAGAAATCCTACACCTGCACCAGCGATAACTCCTGCGACATCAGCCAATGTGAGTTGGTTTATTTCTGTCAACGAGTGACTTTGAATCTTCAAAACTGCAATAAGCCGACGAGTCTAAAAATAATTCAGGTCACATAATATTTCGAAGGTTAAATATTCGAATGCTAGTTTTTACACAATTGCACAACTATTCAAATAATATGCTACAAAGGCATTGCGGCAGGACGTAAATATGTCAATTTTGCAGATGCTCGAAACGTTTGCCGACACTGTCGAATGCATAAATGTCTGCAAATCGGAATGGATCGTTCAGGTAAACATTCCCGTCATGTTACCAACTGTACCAAGGAGAGCGTTGTTTAATTTCTCGGTCTAATAAGGCGTAGCATAGTGCAGCATGCACTCTAGCTCATATGGAACCATATAAATGATTATTAAAAGGATGCGGCAATCAATCTAGCTACCAGGCTGCTCGAGTCTGACATATAATTGGTGTAACATTAGTGATAAATTAAAGTAATTAATTTCCATTCCTATACTTTGAGCTATATCTCTTTTCAGCCGTGCAGCCAAAACGAAATCCCATCAAAAAGCCGACGAAACTAGTGACAGAAGCACAGTCATCGCCGGAGAATATCTGCGACAAAGCAGTCGAAGGAACTTCATCGGAGAACAATGTTGCCTCTTTCTCAGCGATATTTTACGCGTCAGTACGGAGTCAGGAGAGGCCCGTGCTCGAAGACATTGCAAAAGCGTACAGGCTCCTTCAGGAGAAAAGAAAAGCAAAATATTCATCTATGAACATCCCCTACAAAATTGATTCGAAAACCGTACGATTTTCTTTGTCACTACGTCAGAACTGTTGATCGAAAATTATTTAAAGAGATGATATTTTTGCTTACATGTAATATATTCTTATTGCACATAAGCGAAAATTGCGTTCATTCGAAATATCGAATATTCGTTACATCTTTTAGCGAATTACCCTATTGTTTCTTGTTTAAACCGAACCCTTTCTCTATTACATTGTCCATTTTTCTTCATAAATTAGAAAAATGCTCGGTTTTGTTTGGAAAATGCCCTGTTTTCAGTGGAATTTGTATTTGTATAAGGTCACAGACAATCATATGACTTTCTTTACTTGTGAATGAGATGACTGGAATTTGGATATCGCTAAAAAGGATAAAAATCAAACAAAAACGCAATTTAAGGACTAGTTAAACACTAAAGGTATTCATCGAAAATCGTTGCAGGGCAGAAAAATGTTGTGCGATTTCGATACTGCTGTGGTAGGGAAGCAAATCGAGATTTTCTTCACTGGAGATTTTGCCAACAGCATCAAGCATTTTGCGGAAATTCCTTCCGGACTTGATAAGGTACTGAACATGCTTTTTAACGTGTCAGAATGCACGATTCAAAAAGCTGTCTGGTTGCAACTGACTTTGAACAACTGCTTAGCAGTGCCTCACTGCGCAGTTGGGGTTTTCTTGAAAAATTAACCGTCGAATTTGAGAAATCAAAACAAAAGTATTTCATATGTACTCTCCAATTTCTCGCGAGAAGGCAGTTCAATGGGTAAGAAATTTGATTCTCAACGATGATATTCTCTTAAATAAATGAATACTATAATTTAAATTGGCACTCTGAACACAATTCAAAGAAGAACTTCTCTATCACTAATCTTCGAATATCGTTGCTTTAAATTTTGTACCAAAAAATAATAATGCACCATTGTCATGACTCCAAGAAGATGAATCTACTTAATCATGACTTAAAAGGTTCAGAATCGGAATTGATTGAAATTGATTTTATATAATTTAACAATTCTGAAATAGGATCCCCATACCGTCACCTAAAATTATCAACTGTTTTTCAGTTCGAGCTCTTCAAACAGTTTATGGTAATTTTCGAATCGTTGGACATGTGTTTTCGAAATCTGGAGCCAAATTGGGTTGAGACGAATATAGTTCATACTATGGAGGATTTCTGGCTGGATATGAAAGAGTTGCCAAATATCTACGCCACTGGAGTAAAAACCAAAGTACACTTCGATCCAGAGGAGTGCGTGAGGTAAATAAATAATTTAACTGTCAGTTTACTTTGATTACTTAAAATCTCTGATAAAAAATTTTTTGCATTTGTAATCGCACCCCACCTTGTTGTAAAAAATTATATCGACTAGCTGTTAATCTTGAGTAGCTGAAAACTGATCAGTTCTGAGCTTGCGAAACATTCTTTATTATCTACTAATCTGCAGTTTTCCATTAAGGACGTGCCCCATTTCGCTTTCGCTGACAGCTTAGTCTCAAAGTTGTATAGCTGTCATATTTTAAAAAATTCAAGCCTTTCAAGTTATTGTATATCGTTACTTTTTTGCATTTTTTGAAGAGTAATTTTATAAGCCGGAGAATAATTTTACGTATAGACTTTTTAGCAACAAATTTGAGGATGAACTTATTTCAATGTTATCATTGTAGTGAAAATGGATTGCAAATTTTTAAACTTCAAAAATAATTCACTACTTTTAGAATGTTTATGCCGACAATAGATCAGATAAAGTTTGAACTGGCTCAACCAATGCATGACATGAAAATCAGGGACCAGGAAATGTACGCCCTGCTTGGGCTAGCTTTGTTCGACAGCAACAACAATGTTTCTACCGAAACGAGCGTTCGTTGTCAGGTATGAAATTTCGCTCAAATTGGTACTCTGAAGTCATGCGCCGTAAATATTTTTAACGTACGGCATATCGCCCTATTTTCCCAATCTCTTCTAACAATTCATACTATTAGAAACTGCCGTTATGCTTTGGATTACTTCATAATTGCTTGTCGATGATACATGGGTTGTCGAGTCATTGCTATCACCTCATCTTATGAAATAAATAGGGTAGAAAAAATTCCATTATGCTTTGCAGGACTTTCGCAATCGACTGTTCAGGGAGCTTATGGACTATTGCTTTGAGAAAGATGGCCCTGATGGTCCTGCCCGGTTCGGAACGATTATTCTGCTGATATCGGCTTGTAAACGACTCCGTACGGCTTCGCAAGAAATCTACCAAATGATCAAAGTGTTCAACATGATGGATTTGGACAAGATGTTTCTAGAAATTTGTGGCTAAAATTTAGCCTCTGTAACGCTTTCATGCTGCCTGTGTTCGCGCAGATTGTGTGTTTTCTCGGAGTTCAAATGAGTACTGACGTCTCTTTCGTAATAAAACTGCTGTAATTTTAAATGTTTCAATCATAATAACCACTATAATAGTGGTAATTGAGTTAGCTTCTTGTACATCTGCGTGTCTTTTCATTATCCATGGTTCATACGTTGATCCCAAACACTTGAAATACAGCACACCTGTCTTTCACTCACAAGCGATCGTGTCCGTGACATTGCTCTTTCAATGCATTTTTATTAAAGAAAGGAGCGATTATGAAGGCAATCAGTTTTTTGTGAACCGTTACGGAAAAACTTGCAAGTTCCGCATTAAAATATGCCGCAATCCCAGTCCGCAATAATGCAATTATATTGATTATTTTATATGTATAGCGCTGCATGCTCTGCCAAAAAACCTATAGGGGCGCGCATAACTTTGATTAAAGTTAATTTGTGTCCACTCTGCTGCAACATGGAGCAAAACGAAGCAAAATTGCTCAATACAAAGGTAATCGCGCCCCCTTAAGATGAAAAGAACATCAAACGTAGTGTAACTCAGGGCGAGTAATTATTTTCATTACAATTACAGGCAAACATTACGCTCTTCTCAGCTTGATTTGGGTCGACACAGGAATGATGTCGTAATTCAAATTATTGTATTGTCGATTGAAGTATATTCCCCAGGTGTTTGAATTGTATTTGCCGTTCAGAGCGATGAGCGTTCCGCTAGTAAACCACCATGCACTAAAATGATTATTTATCGCTTTCATTTGATATTACAAATAGATTTTGGGATAATCTAAATATAAACATTTAAATACAAGGATAGTATTATTTTACGGTAACTGTAGTCTAAACGACCAGAGACTGCTCTATAAGAATGAAGGCATAAGAAAACATCTGTAAGTTGTTATAATACGTAGTTACATTATATTATGTTCTGAAATTTCAAGCAAAAAAGAAAAAAGGGAGCTGAAACATATTTAAGCTTTTTGCGTTGTAGCAAACTGAGCATACCTTCGCTTTCTTCCTTCCCCATATTCAATTTAATACCTTTTTCGACAGAAAAGGGATGTGTTCTACGTCTTCGAGTGCGTATGCATCATTAATATGTTAAACTATATACTTTCAGTATTCAATTAAACATCTTTCGCATAGAAGGGAGCACTTTTCAAATCAAACTTGACATTCTATTGAGTATTTCGAGTAATTTGTCCAGTTTGATTTAAGAAGTAAGCCAAATGATATGGAACACGTTTGATTTAAAGTGAAAATGTTTAGAGGGCGTGTAAATTGATCGAATTTTCCTATTCACTATGTTCCAGTTTTGGTTATTAAAAAATCAGCACTCACCCAATTTCATCAGCTATGATGTAATCATTTCCATCGGTTTGATCTATAGTCTCGAACGCCATATAGTTTGATGAGGAAAATCCATCTAAGCCGGGCGAGGTCATATTTCCGGCAAGGATATCAGAAGTGTGCATCGTATATTGATTCGATTCGTCATCAATCTACAACATAAAAGTATAGCTTTGACATTGCATAAAAATTATCTAAAGTATCTTTAAGACTAAGAGGCGTTGGTTTACCAAATTCTTCTTTTTCTATCAACTGCTCCTATATCGCATTTATTTCCACTGAGTTAAGATACATAATTTTGTTAAAAAGGAACTCAAGTGAACAGCAAGTAGGCCTAATTATTAAAATTCAATAAACCTGTAACTTTTCCGTTTCCCAGAGTTATGAAATCCCGAACTGCAAAACAATATCATAAGTCGTGTCGTTGAAGTTGTTTGTAAGTCGAAGTCTGGTGGCAAAGTTGCTAATTTAAAATTATGGCACTTGTGGAAAGCGGAAAGCGAATACTTTGCTGAGAACTTCTTAAGAGTGTCATATTGTTAAGATTTCCATTGCTATAGACAAATTAAGGACACACTGCTAGTTCAATGTCTCCAAATGCATATATTTGGATCGATTTGCTGTTTAACTCGGCTCTTTTTAATTGATAATCAAAAATGCGCACATAAAATTGATAAACGCCGAATACGAAGACGTTCGGGTCGACTGGTGAGGCGCAGGTGTGGTGAGTAGAACCACCTGGTACACAGCGATCGCCGCGGATTTCTACTCTCACGTTGACCGTTGAATCTTTTGTGCTTAGCAGGTGAATTTTGTCGTTTCCCAACCACTGATTGCCCGTCGTATCCGTTTTGAATCCGTTTTTATAGTCTGCCCATTTCTTGTCGTAGAATGACAGACTACCGTCTTGTCTCCTGAAATTCAGCATTATGATAGCATTAACAAAAGATGGGAACAGACGTGTGCGTAGGAGAGAGAGGGGATACCTGGTGCGTAGATAAAGAGAAGGGTATGGGAGATTGTCGCCCCTCTATTTTAGGATTTGCGCTCGCGTTTTTAGACTTATAAATAGCTTTCTTGTGCCTTTCTTCCAAGTTCAAAAAATCGTCCTCCAGAGACATAATTCATAGAACTGTTGACAATCGAAATACCGAAGAATTGAGAAACTGAGTTTCAATTCTGCGTAATTGTAAACGCTTTATCATACACGAAATTGGTACTCGGGCGCAATCAACACTCAGTTTCTCGTTTTTCAATGCTTAAGAGTTTTACAAAATAAGACCATACCGGTAATAGTGGCATACTGTTCAAGAACACGAAAATGTACCAAATAGTCCTAAATTACTAATAAAAAATGGTAAAATATATGAAACAGACTGTCCAGTATGATGAGTAAGAACATTTAAAAATAATAATTTTGAACTTAAATAGGGGCTAAATGATTTTTTTGAGCCACCCTGTAGGTGATAAAAAACAAAATATTGCTATATCAGTTGATCGTCGCTACTCTATCATGTTTACTGAACCTCATTTCATTTTTTAAAATGCATTAGAGCGTGACATTTAACATTGTACGATGTTTATGTGTCCCGAACATCTCAAGATTGCAATAATGTTAATACTTACTTTTGAATGATAGTCCATCCGCCGCCGTCGGTGGTCATGTCGCAGTAGACGTCAAATGGGGCACTGCCAGGTGGTTGAATAGTGTAGACACCGCTCGTTGTCGCTCCGCCACTATGCAGCCAATCGTAGCAGTCTGTCATTTGGATGCCCGTCCCCGTCGCTGGTTGAAAAGTAGTTGTCCATGTCGTCGTCGGCGGTTGAGTAGTTGTTGTTAACCAAGCTGTCGTCGGGAGTTGAGTAGTTGTTGTTGGTGGTGGAGTTGTTGTCGTCGCAATGGGTGGTGTTGTTTGCGTTGATGGCGTGGTTGTTGTGCTGCCACCCGATGAACCCGTGTACATTTCGCAAATGAAGCAATTTTCAATTCCGCAAGGTTCTGTCTTCCATTTGCCTGTTGTGCGCGCCGTCAATGAAGCGCACTGTTGAGAGACGTCTGGCTGGCCTTAAGATGTTTTTATTATTATTTCACGTCAGTTATGGATTTAATTTTCGGTGAATAATAAAACAACAACGCTGAGTCTCGAAACAATGTTGGGCGTTTCACAACTAGGCAGGTACTACAGGAGAAACAAGATGAGTATGATAGAAAGCTTGCCAGGCTTACTTTAGCACAAGAAGTATTTTTACTTTAGCTTGTTCTCGTTTGTGTTAGTTTGCACTTCTAGTATCTAGTTACAGAGTCAGTTTAATAAAAATTGGTAAAATAGAGAAAATTAGCTAAGCGTGGTAAATTATAAATCAGATTTACCCAGTTACTAAAGTAGCGCCAAATTTCTCTTCTGTGACACCTGCTTGAAATGACCATTCTATAGATCATAAATAGCAATCAATATAAAATATTTATGATGCTAGGTTTTGAAATGGACTCAAAAGGCACCATCACTGTCGTGGTTCACACTTAGTTTCTTTTAGCGCCAAATTCATTTCAACTGACCCTTCATAAACATTCAAATGAATTCGACACAGTTTACCTTCAAAGACATTTCATGGGACGCAGTACTTTTTGTAAAGCAAATTTGGGCAAGATCAACAACAGCTCTTTTTAATTAGTTATTTACTGATTTTAGGGAATAATATACTGCCGCGAATAATGTGATCTCCTGACGTCTTAAAGAATAAAGAAAAAGAGAGCGTATTGTGGTGATATTGCACATTCCACTAAATGAATAAATATTCATTTAAACCCAAGACACTAACTGAGATAATAGCCTTTTCGCCAGTTTACGACAATATTCCCTTAGTGTTCAATAAAATATCTCGTCACCCACCTCCATATACCTCTTCATAAAGCGAACAATCACAATGATCGAATGGCAATACCTGCACCCCAGTTGCTGTATGTAGAAGTATCACCATCAATCCACCCATACTGCTGACCTACGGCAAAGTCGTTTGCGCCGATCCAAAACTGGTCGCAGGTCGAAACAGCCGACGTGCTGATGACCACGGCTGAAATATGAATACTGTTACTTTGTACTAACAGAATAGCAACATATACTGAGCGAAGCACAAGACTTGCTACCGTATTTGGAAGACGCAATAAATTATAGCTTGGGATAATGCATAAACAGAAATGTACCATCCACATTGCCATTCTCGAATGCTGATGTTATCGTAGTGAGATGTCCGTTGGGCGCGGCGCCCTTGCAGAAACCTTCTGCTCCGAACCAAGTATTCTTTTGAACACCAACAAAATAACACTTGGTCGGGACGACTTCTGATGGTTTCCAACCAGCAGGACAGTCTTGTGATGAAATTGTAACGGCAAGAGAAAGTGACAATATAAGCGATATGAAACGCATTTTGATTTCAAAGCAAACGCTTTCTCAAAAACGCTACCTTGGACCGCAAGCCCTATGGCTAGTAATGCTGATAGCGAGAGAAACGGCGATGGATCAGTCTTGTGGTGTGTCATCACCAGAAAGTTAGCAGATGTTTTGTTTTGCAGTGCCATACTACTCTCATATCTGTCGAGTTGCTATAACTTGCGAACAGTAATGACGAAAGTCGATAGGGCGTGTCGACGACAGGTTTGAAAAATGTTACTTTGGTTATATGGTCATTTGCGGTTGACGATGCGCAAATTATAATGGCTAATTGTGCACAATAAAGAGGGAAACAAGTTGGTCTAAATAATGGCACTGGCTGATGAAGAATCCATATTTCCATTCTTGGCGTCGAAACATACCAATTGCACGATAACACTACCGAATAATGCAAATTATACTAGTAGTAATATTCAAATAATGCGAAAGAAATTGAAAGTCGTAGGATGCTCTGCTGGTTAAATGTTTTTATGTTACTAATGTAATTGGATATTGTGCACAAGTTTACCAAGAAAATACTCAAATGCTTATTTTATTTGTGTATGAAAACATTATGAGCAATCTAAAACCTTTGATTTCTTAATGTTTTTCGTTCACTTCGAGTTTACTTCAACAAAGCAAGTATTTACGAAATTTCGATTTAACGTCACTGAATGAATAAACTATGACTAATTTGCCGCTTAAATTGAGCTCCCGTTTTACATCATGTAGTATAATTAAGCATTCATAGCATGCTTAGGTTTGCACTCTTGCAAAATGCAAACAATTCAATCGTTTTTAACATAATTTATATGAGCATGATTTTTATGCAGGTAACTTTTATATAATGCAAAGTTAGTTCATGTTGATACTGCCATGTTATCTGAAATGAGCATCAGTTGTCTCCGCTCATTTCATAAAATTACTTCTATCGCAGAATTATGCAACTGAGAAATTAAAAGAGCGCTAAATGGCCATTACCAATTTATATCCTGTTATATTTGATTTTCAAATCAATAACCCGCGCTAGAAATTCTGTTGTTGCAGTCATTTTATGAATTTTTAAGTTCCTAGACAATGCACATCCGCCAAACTCTCTACGCTCTCTTTTGGATCCTGTATCACGTGCTGAATAGTGTAGATGCGCTAGAAACCAGTGACAAAGTGGATGAACTTAATTCGTTCATGAATGCGTAAACGTATAATCCGCGTCAGGGCAAGTTAGCAGAGCTGTCTGTTAAAGGCAAACAGCAGCGTGACGAATATATTCTGATTCAAAACACATCATATATGTTGTAAAAAGTCAGTTGACATAAAAACGTAGCGGTTAGGAGTAGTTTATTGATTTTAGCTTACTGTCCTGTCCTTTAGCGTTAAGTTTGTAACTAAGTTAGCTCCTTTTATCTTTGCATACCATCTCAGTATCCATGGTTTAAGCGTTGATCCTAAAATTTTTAGCGACTGCTCAACTGTCTTTTAGAAAATAAGCGATCTTATTCGTGGCATTTGCTCTTTCGATAGATATTTCATTAAAGACAGGAGCAAATATGAAGTCAATCCTTTTATGGTGACTCGTTACTGAAAAAATTGGGAGTGCCGCGATCAAAGCTGCCGCAGCCAACAAGAGGGCGATTTTATTGATTTTTTAAATCTGTATCACGCTGCATGCTTTGCGAAAGTGCCTAAAGGGACGCGCATACCTTTGACTAAGTAATTTTACGAAAAAAGCCAACTGTGCTCCATCATGAAATGAAGGGGAAGCAAAATTGCTCAATAAAAAGGTAAGCGCGCCCCCTTAAAATGAGAAGTACATCAAACGTAGTGTAACTCAATGCGAGTAATTAATTTTCATTTCACTTCCAGGCAAAATTACACTCTTCTCAGCTTGATTTCGGTGGAAATTGGAACGATGTCGTAGTTCAGATTATTATATTTTCGATTGAAGTATATTCCCCAGGTGTTCGAATTGTATTTGCCGTTCAGAGCGATGAGCGTTCCGCTAGTAAACCACCATGCACTAAAATGATTATTTAACGCTTTCATTCAATTTTAAGGAAAGATTTGGGGATAGTTTAAAAATAAAAATTTTAATTCAAGGATGATAATGATTCACGGTATTCGTAGTCTAAACAGTGAGACTGTCCTATAAGAATAAAGACATGAGAAAACCATCTAAAGGTTGTAATTAAAAGTTGTTATATGACAATATACTCTGAAATTTCAAGCAGAAACGATAAAAGAGAACTCTAAACTTAGTTCACATTATTGCGTTGTAACAAGCTGAGCACACCTTTGCTCTCTTCGCAATAATCATTCCATTTTGAATTGAATTTAGCGGAAAACAAATGCTTGTTCGTTTTCTTCATCATCGAGTGCATATGCGCCGTTTTAGGCTTAGCTGTGGGACACCTTTAATATCCAACCGAGCATCTTTTACATCCAAGCAAATAATGTTCAAATAAAATTGCTTATTTTTCGGAATTTTTTTCAAGTAAAATTTTCAGTTTGATTGAGAAAGTATGCGAGATCATATGAATTATCCAGTTTTAATTGTAGAGTGACTAATTTAAAGTGAAAAAGGTATAAATAGGGAGCGTGGGAACTGTTCGGATTTCTCCATCAACAATATTCCAGTTTTGGTTTTCAACAAATCAGCACTCACCCAATTTCATCAGCTATGATGTAATCATTTCCATTGGTTCGATCTATAGTCTCGAACGCCATAAAGTTTGATGATGAAAATCCTTTTAAGCCGGGCGAGGTCATATTTCCGGCAAGGATATCAGTAGTATGCATCATATATTGGTTCGATTCGTCATCAATCTACAACAGAAGAACTATGAGATTGCACTAGAAACTGCTTCCAGAACTATTTGAGATATTGTGAAGATTAGGTGACGCGAACTGTAGCAAAAAAATATCTGAAGATGTGATAAAACACAAGAATGAAAAGAAATTTTGAAACCTGACAAATAGTGCTTCTAGCGTGCATTTCATAGTTTTGAAACTGTATCTAAAGCCGCTGGTAAGGAAAAGGTGATCATGAAAATTTTCACTTCTTTTTCTGTCAGGCGCTTAGAAATGCACTTATTCTCATTGATGTCGAGGATATAATCTAGTTAAAGGGAAACTCAAATGAACAGCATGTTGGCCTTCTTATTAACGTTTAATGAAACCGTAACATAATTGTTTCCCAAAGTTATGAAATTTCGAAATGCAAAACAATATCTTAAGTTATGTTGCTAAAGTTGTTCATGAAACAAAATTTGTTAGCGAAATTTCTAGTTAATAATTATGGCACTTGTGGAAAGCGAACACTTTGCTGAGAACTTCTTAAGAGTGTCATATTGTTAGGATTTCCTTTGCTATAGAAAAAATTATGAAACGATTACGTTGCTAGTCCAGTGTTTCCAAATGCATATATTTGGATCGATTTGCTGTTTAACTCGAGCTCTTTTTTAAATGATGATCAAAATGCGCACATAAAACTGATAAACGCCGAATACGAAGACGTTCGGGTCGACTGGTGAGGCGCAAATGCGATGAGTAGAACCACCTGGTACACAGCGATCGCCGCGGATTTCTACTCTCACGTTGACCGTTGAATCTTTTGTGCTTAGCAGGTGAATTTTGTCGTTTCCCAACCATTGATTCCCCATCGTACCCGTTTTGAATCCGTTTTTATAGTCTGCCCATTTCTTGTCGTAGAATGACAGACTACCGTCTTGTCTCCTGAAATTCAGCATTATGATAGCATTAATAAGAGATGGGAAAAGACGTGTGCGTAGGAGTGATAGGGGATACCTGGTGCGTAGTAAAGAGAAGGGCATGGGAGAACGTCGCCCCTCTATTTTAGGATTTGCGCTCGCGTTTTTAGACTTATAAATATCTTTCTTGTGCCTTTCTTCCAAGTTCAAAAAATCGTCCTCCAGAGACATAATTCATAGAACTGTTGACAATCGAAATACCGAAGAATTGAGAAACTGAGTTTCAATTCTGCGTAATTGTAAACGCTTTATCATACACGAAATTGGTACTCGGGCGCAATCAACACTCAGTTTCTCGTTTTTCAATACTTAATAGTTTGATAAAATAAGACCATACCGGTAATAGTGGCATACTGTTCAAGAACACGAAAATGTACCAAATAGTCCTAAATTACTAATAAAAAATGGTAAAATATATGAAACAGACTGTCCAGTATGATGAGTAAGAACATTTAAAAATAATAATTTTGAACTGAAATAGGGCTAAATGTTTTTTTTGAGCCACCCTGTAGGTGACAAAGAACAAAATATTGCTATATCACTTAATCATCGCTACTCCATCATGTTTATTGAACCTCATTTCATACTTTAAAATACATAAGAGCGTAACATTTAACATTTTACGATGTTTATGTGTCCCGAACATCTCAAGATCGTAATAATGTTAATACTGACCTTTGAATGATAGTCCATCCGCCGCCGTCGGTGGTCATGTCGCAGTAGACGTCAAATGGGGCACTGCCAGGTGGTTGAATGGTGTAGACACCGCTCGTTGTCGCTCCGCCACTATGCAGCCAATCATAGCAGTCTGTCATTTGGATGCCTGTCGCCGTCGGCGGTTGAGTGGTAGTTGTCCAAGCTGCCGTTGGTGGTTGAGTAGTTGTTGTTACCCCAGCTGTCGTCGGGAGTTGACTAGTTGTTTTTGGTGGTGGAGTTGTTGTCGTCGCAATGGGTGGTGTTGTTTGCGTTGATGGCGTCGTTGTTGTGCTGCCACCCGATGAACCCGTGTACATTTCGCAGATGAAGCAATTCTCAATTCCGCACGCTTCCGACTTCCACAAGCCTGTTGTACGCGCGGTGGTGGAAGCGCACTGCTGAATATCATCCGGCTGGCCTTAAAATATTATTATTATTATCATTATTTCACATTAGTTATGGCATTAATATTCGATGACTAATAAAACAACAACGCCGCTCCTTTATCCTAGTTTTGGGCTTTCAAAACTAGGCAAGTACAACAAGATAACAAAGATTAATAAGACAGATAGTCAAGCTCATTTGAGCGCCGTATGTAATTTTATGTAAGCTAGTTCTCGTTTTCGCCAGCTTACATACCTATCTAGCTAAGGTATCAATTTAATAAAACTTGGTATAGCACATAAAACTAGCTAAGCTAAGCTAATAAGACATCTAGTTTACCATGTTACTAGTGCGACGCCAAAATTTTATTCTGTGATGTCGTATGGAATGACTGTTCTGAGTATCATAAACAAATGTTAATAAAAAATATTTATGATGCTCATTGTATGTAACAAACTTAACAACCTCGATCATTGGTGCGAATAAAATTGAGATTTTTAAAACGCTCATCTCGCTGATTCTGGCTCTACGTCTAGCATCCACATGGATTCGGGCATTTTTTTGATCTCATTGCAATTGGCTCAGTCTTCCTGATAAAGCAAATTTGAGCAGTGTCAGAAAGAGTTCTTTTCACGAACTATTTACTTTTTCTGGGGAATAACACACAGTTGCGAATGATGGGATTTGCTGTCGTCTTAGCAAACAAAGAGTAGGGAAATCTTTCGCAGTGGTTTATGCATGTCAATGTTTCAATGAATATTGACTGAAATTTAAGACAGAAACTGAGGAATCGACTTTGTCGCAAATTCATGGCAGTACCCCCCTTGAGTTTGTAATAAATCCCATTACCCACCACTATCAATCCCAAGATGAAGCGAACAATTAAAATGGCCAATTGGATATACCTGGAGACCAGTTGCGGTATTTAGAAGGATTACCATCCACCCACGTAAACTTCCCAGGTCCTAAGTCAAAGTCGTTAGCGCCGATCCAAAATTGGTCGCAAACCGCAACTGCCGACGTGCTGATGACCACGGCTGAAATGTGCACACCATTGCTTTACACAGTAACAACCTATTCATTGTTAGTCAGCGAAGCACACGATTTGATCGCGTAGGAAATGAACCCATGTTGCAGTCATTTGCGTTGATAACATGTAGGTATGTGCATGTGTTACCCCCTACCCCAAGAAGCCATTTGCTGCTGCAGTTCGAGCGGCTTGGAGTGTTACGACAAAAATTTGTCACTATAGCATTTCTGTTTCTTTAAGGATACTTCCAATTCAAAGAGAAAGCTTTGCAAACAAGAAGGGGATTTTTAAAGATTAAACAATTTGGAAAATATTTCAACTCATAAGTGTCTTGTTTGATTTGAAAAGCGTCCTTATTGAATTAGAAATGACATAAAATAGATCCGATTCACTAAGCATATTTAAAAATTTTATTGCTCTTAATTTTTTAAATATTTTTGATAAAAATCACAAAAAGATAGAACCCGCGTTTAAGAGTAAGGCGAATGAAAGAAAATTTTACCAGACTCTCCTGCATTCTCTTATATTCGGGTTCTGTTGCTTTTATAAGATGCTAAGAACTTTTGCTTGATTTAATTCATAAATAGATAAGTACCGTTCACATTGCCATTTTCGAATGCTGATTCAATCGTAGTGAGGTATGCGTTGGGGCCGGCACCTGTGCAGAAAGCGTTCGCTTCGAACCAGATCTTCTTTTGGACGCCTACGTAATAGCACTTGTTCGCGATGACTTCAGATGCACGCCAACCATCAGGACATGCTTGTAATGAAATTGTAATTACAAGAGAAAAAGACAGTATAATCGATAAACAACGCATTTTAGTTCTTTAGTGAACCCTTTCTCAAGAATGTTTCTTTAAACCCTGAGACGCTATGGCTACTCATAGTGTTACAGAACTGTACGGCTACAGATCATTATTATGTCATTTCATCGCGAGAAAGCGAACAGGTGCTTAGTTTGCAATGCCGCACCTCTCTCGTATCTGTTGAGTTTGTATAACTTGATAATTTTAGTGACGAAAGTTGAAAGGGAGTGTCGGCGACAGGTATGAATATTTTACTGATGTCATGTGTTTGAGATCATTTACCGTCGCAGATCAGCAAATGATAATGGCTAGTTTTGCGATAAAGAGAAAAAGCTTTCGCAAACTATAAATAAAGATTAATAATGAGGATCAGATGTTTTGGGGAAAGTCAGGACGTATTTTTTCGTTAACGGTGTCGAATGGGGGGGGGGTACATCAATAGTGATGATTTGTGGCTGCTGACGCCATATCAGCTGGCTACATTCTAAGACTCACTGTCATAAATTTGATGTAGTACTAGCTTATGACATCCCAAGGCGCGCTACTGTGCTCTTTGAGGTGTTCTCAACGTGCACATTCTGATATCTTGCTCCTTCGTTCGATATGTCGTTCATTTTGAATTTTTACAAGAAAAAACTGCGAATTTCGATTCAATGTCACTGAATAAACGTATTTCCATTTACATAAAGTGTCCGTGTAAGAATATGCAGTATAGGGAAGCCGTCTTAGCGTGCTTCGGTTTGCACTCTATCAAAATTATAAATAATCAGTCTTTTTTAACGCAGTTTTAATAATCATGTTTTATATTATACAAACTTCCATTTAACCTTTTATTTCTGCTTTTTTGGCAAGCGATTGACTTATTGCGAGTCGCAAACTGCTCCATCATATGAAGGAGACCCAAGATTTCAGTGTCTTCAGCAATCAGCAGAAATGTGCATGAATCGCCTCCCGAACAATCTAGTGTATGTCGCCACACTAAACGTCCACAACATGGCTCTCTTTGGTCGACTTCTCAAGCTCAAAATGACTCTGTGTGACGCCACAGTCAACGTCATGATAATGACCAAATTTTGCTGACATGGCAAGGACATACTTGACTTTGCAAATACTATCATATCTGTACTGTGAGTCCAAAGGACAACAATGACGTTTCAGGGACTGGCTTCCTCATTAACCTCCAAAAGTACATGCAGAGGTTCAAACGCGTCTTTAATGGCGTTTCTTTGGCTGATATCCAGCTTACCTCAAGAAGCTCAGAATCTGCTAAGCCTATGACCCAATGACGAGTGGCGATGATAACTACGATACAGTTGACTATAATAAAATTGTACAATTGGAACTAAAGAGGAACAGCTACGCAATGAAAATATGATGGAAACGAGGGGAACAGAGAACAGCTGGTCAAGATAGCAGTGATAGTAGACATGAACTTATGAAGAAGCGTCATAGCTTATAAGAACCATTGATTTTATTGCACACATGCGCTGCGAGAAATTGTAGCATAGATTCAGACAGAGCGTCTCCCCTCGCCAAAAATACAAGTTCCATGCCACTAACATTTAAAACATGGCATTCAATGTCATATCAAAATTTCACACCATTCTTATCAGTATCAATAATGTAAGTTCCGTTGGAGTTGTCGTCTTTTTTAGGCGCAACTGTGTCCAGCGCTTCCGGATGAGGTCTCTTGCGCAAATCGCCTAGGAAGATCATTTCAATCTTTGAAGTGGATATTTCGTACGCAGAACTCCAAATGATTGCTCCAATGTAGCTAAAGACGATCGTAGGTATCAGCTGATGGATTATCTGCAATATTATTTCAAATTAAAATTAAAAATGATTAAGTAAATATGATTTAGAGATGCAGTAAACTAGTGGTGAACTAATGCGACCGTTGAGATTATAACACAGATTACAGACTACAGTTAAGAATAGAGTTAATACAATATTCCACACCGAAATAAAATAGTATCATATGTTTAAGATCAAGATGCTTAATTGAGAATGAGGCTGGTAATTATTCGAAATGAAAGTGCTCAAGTACTCATGCAAAGGCAGAAATTTTGTCCGAAGTCTTTACTACGACAATCTCTATGACTCGTTGTTATAAAAGCAAAAACGACGGCACACATGGAGCAAGATTGAACCGGGTCAAAGAAGGTTTAGGATTTGCACAAGATTTTTACCTCTACGCAAACGTACTTGTACTGTCGTTTCAGAACATCAACATTCAATTTCGCATTCAAGGAATACAGTCAATAGGTGGAAGTCGATACTTGAGAAATGGAGAGCAAGCATTAGGGGGAGTCGATGCACAAATTCGCTTAGACAGATCTATCTTGAGCATAAAGCTTTGCTTGCCCATTGAGCTGCTGTAGCAGTTACGGTTTCAGGCAAGAACATGATCAGAAAGTTACGTTTGCGCTGTTTGCAGCCTGGGGCCAATTTCATAAAACAAATGTGAACTGTATTTACATCAAAATGCATTTACATCAGAGCAGCGATTGGTCAGTTGCGCGAAGTGATCAATCAGCGCTCTGATGTAAATGCATTTTGATGTAAATACAGTTCACATTTGTTTTATGAAATTGGCCCCTGACCGCGCAATGTCGCCATACGTAAAGAATGTGCTGCATTTAAGGAATGTCTTTTTTTGTCAACATCGTAGCTCATATAATAGCAATACAAGTACTGTTTTAAGTACAGAAAGGTCTCTTGGCATATCTCAAAAGTGCCCCGACAATCAGACTTCATGTCACGTGACGTTAACTATACTTACAAGATCGATAACTCCGGACCAATGGACTGCCTGTTTTTGAGTAGACATGATGTAGAGAGCAACGGTCATATGAAGCAAATAGGCGCAATACGTCAGTCGGCCAAGAGGAATCCAAATATTCCATGAGAGGAAGCGATTGAATGGTCCTAAAATATGTGTGCATAATTTTATGGGAGTACATAATGGGGGACAGGTGCGCATTCTCTCAGGTATTTGACTTGTACGTCCACAGGCACCAACAGAAATCCACCTCTGTATGATAATGGTATAGTACACGAGCGTCAGTGGATAATATCACATTACATACTCTTGTTCAGCGGCACTCAGTTAAACGTGTAGGAAGGAAAGTTTGCTCTGCATTTAATCAAAAAATGCTCGAAGTCGAAACGGAGATTCTTTCTAACATTGACTGCTTTTCCTTCTTTCTATCTTCAGCTAAAAACTAACTTAACATGTCGTCTAATAATTGGTAATCTTGATCCATGGGTAATTGAGAACAGCACTATTACTATAAAGAAAACATTTTCGTGTCGGAATGAGATATTCTTATGTTTATCAGGAAAAGAAAGGTTTGCCTGAGAATTCAAGCAGTTAATAGCTTCAATAGGTTGAAAGATTAGTGAAAATCTACTCGCAATATAATAGATCATAGAATCTCATTTTCGGCTAAAAAAGCAGCAAGGCTGCAGCAGAGCGAAAGGAGTGAGAGGATGTGTGGCTAATTGTCACGCCTTCCTAAGCTTGATCCTTAATCAATTTTGCCTTGCTGAACAAAAACTTTTGTAAACCTGACATGAATAGCATTCGTGATTTAACCGTTCAAACACTCCCATATTCATTCAGTCTTCTACAAACTCTTTTTACCTCCATAGCCATAATAGCACGAGTATACAATCCAGGCGAGACAGAGACCCCAGACCGTTTTGCTAAATGCCGTGTACATCGCTCGCCAGAATACGTCGATATCTGTGCCTCCCATATAATCATGAAGGCCAAACACCACCAGTAGCATCATCGCTAAGCTCAAAGCCCAGCCAACAATGTTGACTACCTGAAAGAAAAATGATCATATTTTGAGACATAACAATTTCAGCGCAAGTTCTAATTTCATCTGTTTCAGTTCTGTCAACAAGTTTTCAGATTGAATACTGACACTGTTAGTGTCATGCACAAATTTTGATGGAATTTAAGCCCAGAATTGGTAGTGTTTTGGTCCTGATATACAGAAAATAGATATTATCAACGTTAAAATTAGCATCAAAATGATTGTATTTTCGACCATTGTTAAGTTTACACAAGAAGGTTTTGTAAATTTTTTAAATAATGGGCTAGCAACATGCACTCTATACCGCACTGAGCTTGACAGAAGTGTAACAGAAATGTAAAGCGCGCGTGAATCAAAATTTCTTCTTTCTTTAAATGCAAATTTCGAAATTTGCAGATTAATTTTTACCACCAATGATTATATTCCTCGAGTACGCGCTCTCGATTCCCCATAACCCTCGGAAAAGTCAGTAAATCGAAAAGGATATTGATGAAACAGCTCATTGGCAGCAATAATTTTCTGAACCATATATTTTCAATATATTCATTACCTTTGGAATGGTCACTTTTCTTTTGTTATTTTGTAGATAATATCCCAACAATATGCCCATCAAGTAAACAGGAAAGCGGATCCACGGAGCATCATAGACGTAGAAAGTGTAATAAGAGGGGTCTACAGTATATTCAAGATCTTTTGCACCGTAAGGCGATAGAAAGGCAGATGGTGGCATGTGGAAGTAGTTAATTGTAAATATGCTTGCAGCAGCAGATAGGACCATGAGTAGCGCAGAGACAGCATAGCCAATTAGAGGAGATATCGCAAGTGGAATGAGGACTACTGGGGCGAATAGATGAATCTGCATATCAGTCGCCAAATACCACGCGACGGGATAACACTAAATAAGATGTATGCAAAACAACATTTAGTTACAACAATTATATCGCAATAGATTTCTATATAATAGTTTTATTTCCCAGTTTTGACAAAGTGAAAAAAGAAATTCAGGTGTGGTCATAATGACGTGACAGAAGAATTGAAAAACTGACTTGATTTTTGTAGTCAATGATGTTGAGCAGATAGAGAAAGTTGATCCACCAGTTATCGGGACATGATCCAATTAAAAGATCGCTGGTGCCAAAAAATAATGGCGATTGTTTTAGAAAATATGGGAAGACCCAAGTATAAAAAGCAATTATCATGTAATACGGTGGTGAAAGTCTGAAAAAATGTTACTTTTAAACTGCAAAATTTATGTTATGCCAGTCGATCTATTCGAGTATAACTTCATAAGGAAGCAATACGCGTGAATCAGCGGCTGATTAATTTTTCACCATGCCACTCGCAAATAAAAAGTCACTAACAATATCTTGATTACAAACATAAGTGATAGCGATAACTTTTAGTGTTACTCTTGAAATGATTTTTATTTGACGTGCATATGCATTTTTATCGCGTATTTTTGAATTAAGTGAAAAATTATTCTGATACAATAACGGCATGGACTGGAACTCTTATTCTGTCAATAACTGCAAATCACAACATTCTCCTCATTTAGATTACTACAGCCTTATGATAGAGGTTCCTCCTAATTAACAGTCATTCTACTCAACTACCATTCGTTAGATTTATTCTTAACCTTATGATACGATGGACGTAGAACATGATCCAAGCTGAAGGCGACATGACTGCTTTTCGGTTCTTCTTCAGTTCTTTGAACCACATGAAACTTAGAAGTAGACCGCTCAGAAAGAAGAAGCTGTCGACGGAAAAGAAAGCGTTTACGATTACTTGAGTCATAAGATCTTTGATGATAGGAACCGCATCGAAGGGGTTGTCTGAAAATAAGCGAGCTGAACACAATAATCGCATATATTAAAGTAAAGCTCAAAAAGGCTGTCTATCGCCGCAGGAAATTTGAATGGAATATCTAAAGTATTGTTTTGTATCACGCAAAAAAACTAAATTTGACCATCTTTTTATGGAAACGGATACTGCTTCCCGATAAAGAGCGTTAATTATTCTTCATTCTATCAATAAATAGTCGGAACTCTAGACAAATTGGTTCTACTTCGTAACGTTTTAGCTTACTTGAAACTTCCAGCGCGACCATAAATACATGACCGGCTATCACCCAGACCATGCTAAAGACGCGAATGCAATGGATGGCTCCAATAGCGCCAGGACGGTTTTTCGCAGCCATTATCTCCACCGTATTTGTATAGAATGAAAATGCGAGTAGCATGCGAATAGGAACAGCTGAAATATTGTCACAGTATAAAGAGACTGCAGTGGTGAGAATGTAAGGTGGGGGTACATCATTTCTTTAGCAATGTTCGCTGGTAGGACCGGGTCGAAATGTCTCTTTGGAAACATGAATGAAAGGTAGAATGAGCAGTATTAATTTTTTATCACCCCATGGACCCGTTCGGCGCTCAATTGTAGGAAAATTTCGGGCATCGAGTATTTCTTTAGAGACTTTTGATTTTTAAAAATGAAACAAATCATTGATATTGCACTCTTGTTAATCGTACGATGCGCTCCGCCCATTTTTTGATAATTTTCAAGAGCCTTCAACGTTGCAATGTCCGAAAGTATAACCTTTTGCCAAATGATGATCTTTGTTATTCTGATACCAGCAGTAGTCTATTAAGGTTCCAAATAATACAACGGCTAGAGTTATGCACATCACAACGCTGAAAATGAGAAGTTTCAGAGATAAGTAAGTAACCACATTAAATGAAATAAGTAGCCATATAATTAGAAAAAGGATAAGAATTTGAAGCCGGGTAGGTAGAAAATAACATGTAATTTAGTATTTTACTTTGAATTTTTATAATAAAGCGATAATTATTTTGATCGTACGAAAAAGCAACACTGTTAGGATGCGTGGCTTTGGTCCTAATAAGCACTAAAACGAATTATGTTTTATGCAGGTTATACGCTGTGCAGAAATAAGCGCTCTAGCTATGTACTGTTATCTTTTAAAAATGCAATTACTTTGGCGAGTCTTGGATAAAGATCATCGTTATTTATATCAAGAAAGAATTCACTGTAGCAAACCTAAAATTTGTATTTAAAAATGCTTTGGAGATCAAATTTTTAAGATCCAATTTTTCTAAGCATCGAGAAACTTGTTCAGAGCCTTGGCACAATCGGCAAAAATTTTTCAAATTTCGATGAAATTTTGCATGCTACGATGGTTTAGGGTGAAACTTCCGAAAATAGTGTCGGATTTTTTAACAGATGTTTTCGCTTCGAGATCTGGCGGGAAATTTAAATTTATTTGCTGAAAACGTAGAATTTGTCGAGACCAATATTTCTACATATCAATCGATTGGAAATGATAAGACGAATCTGAATATGTTTTCAAATTAAAAATCGGTACAGAACCTGGAAATTTATTCAATGGAGAAAATTGGAGTTTCAGAACTTTCTGGTTTTTCGAATTTTTCGGTCAAAACTTGTTCACATTTCCAAAAAGTAAAGTTCCTGGGATTTGTAGCCCTAACTTTGAGCTATCCAACGGTCCCATAAAAAGTTTGAAAATCGTGCGTGTACGGGCCGCAAACTGAGCCCGAAGGTGGTCAATACCAAAATTTATCAAAAAAAGAGGTACCAGGAAATGTGGCAGAACGCAACTAAATTCAATGTTTTTATATACCATTCGACGGGTAATGATGAGAGCAATCTAAAAATGTGCGCAGAATTGAGATTGGTGCAGAAACAGAAAAGTTATGCAAAATACAAAATATTGCACTTTTCTGTGTTTTTCAGTTTTTTTAGTCTTTTGGTTTTTTGAATTTTTCGGTCAAAACTTGTTCACATTTCCAGAAAGTGAAGTATTTAAGAATTGTAGCCCTGATGCTGGGCTGTCCAACGGTACCATAGAAAGTATCAAACTCGTGCGTGTACGGGTCGTATATTGAGCTCGAAGTGACCCATATTTCGATGCTTTCTCCATTTGCTGTTAATTTCGCTTCAACTTGCTCGAGTATAGTAACTTTAATTGTAAAGCGCGTTTTATCGTTATATCTCATGATTGATCCCCTAACACACTCTCTAAATCGAGTTCATTGTTTTTCAATGAACAGTTCATTGTTTTCACACCAAAAGAATAATTCATTGTTTTAATGAATTATTTCATTGCACTTCAACGTACGTTATTGATTTTTCAATGAATCTTTTCATTGTTTTTTCAATGAACTACTTCATTAAAACAATGAATTATTCTTTTGGTGTGAAAACAATGAACTGTTCATTGAAAAACAATGAACTCGATTTAGAGAGCAGGGCTATCAAACGGTGACAGAGATAGTTTCAGAATCTGTTATGAACGGTTCGCAAATGAAGTTAAAAGTGACCCACCTTTTGAGGTTTCCCGAAGTTGAGCAAGACAAATGCTTCGACAGCAACCACAACGCGATAATAACTCAGAGAGGGATACATGTTCCTCTTTCGATGGGCAGCATTAAACGTTAGCTATCGATGCCTATCCAAAGGCGTTAGATAGACCATGATTAGGGGATTTATCTTAAGATATGCCGATAACACTACTCNTGAAGTGCAATGAACTACTTCATTAAAACAATGAATTATTCTTTTGGTGTGAAAACAATGAACTGTTCATTGAAAAACAATGAACTCGATTTAGAGAGTGTGTTAGGGGATTTATCTTAAGATATGCCGATAACACTACTCGGAAAGTAGAGTTACTATACTCGAGCAAGTTGAAGCGAAATTAACAGCAAATGGAGAAAGCATCGAAATATGGGTCACTTCGAGCTCAATATACGACCCGTACACGCACGAGTTTGATACTTTCTATGGTACCGTTGGACAGCCCAGCATCAGGGCTACAATTCTTAAATACTTCACTTTTTGGAAATGTGAACAAGTTTTGACCGAAAAAATCAAAAATCTAAAAGACTAAAAAAACTGAAAAACACAGAAAAGTGCAATATTTTGTATTTTGCATAACTTTTCTGTTCCTGCACCAATTTAAAATCTGCGCACATTTTTAGATTACCCTCGTCATTCTCCGACGAATGGTATATAAAAACATTGATTTCAGTTGCGTTCTGCCACATTTCCTCATACCCCTTTTTTGATAAATTTTGGCATTCACCACCTTCGGGCTCAATTTGCGACCCGTACACGCATGACTTTGATACTTTTTATGGTACCGTTGGATAGCCCAGCATTGGGGCTACAATCCCTGTGTACTTTACTTTTTGGAAATGTGAACAAGTTCTGGCCGAAAAAATCAAAAAATTAAAAAGTTCTAAAATTCGAAATTTCTGCACTGCATAACTTTTCAGGATCTGTACCGATTTTTAATTTGAAAACATATTCGGATTTTTCTCATCATTTCCAATTGATTGATATATAAAAATATTGATTTCAACAACTTCTGCGTTGTCAGTATGCAAATTTAAATTTCCCGCCAGATCTCGAAGCGAAAGCTTCTGTAAAAAAATCCGATACTATTTTCGGCAGTTCTACCCTAAAACATCCTAGCATGCAAAATTTCAGCGAAATCCGAAAACTTTTTGACGATTGTGCCAAAAGTTTCTTGATGCTTAGAAAAATCCGATCTTAAATATTTCAAGTAATATTTCAAGCTGTTCGACAAAGTAGCTGACATACGCGACGACAACACCACGCCAGCTGAGTGTGTTGGCTTCGGGATCGATGCAAGCAACATGACAAACAGATGAATTGTCACCACCAGTCACTGAAAGTCTTTGAAACTTTAAATGATGCTGAGTGTGTTAAGTAATTATTGATTAGCATCATATTTAAGTAAAGCTGTACAGGAAGGCTGCATTGCCATGATCTTTCCAGGCTGGCGTTCTAGCTTAAATACAAACTTGAATTTTCAATTGACAGAAATCATTCTTAAGGCGTCCATATACGGCAATATTCTCAAATGGCTTTTGACTTCTCAGATTATCCAGAGTTCTTCATCAATTCTTATCATTTGGGGGAGTATCGTGACGATTGCCCTGCCAAGTCTTACAGACAGCAACCCGTTACAGATTTAACGAAATCCCACAAAAGTTCTTACTATATCGCAGAATCACTGTAGCGTCCTGATCATTGGCGCATCCTTTCGGTAGACAAATATCTTCTGAGAGCGTGACCCCGGCACCCCCCTTTAACGCACTCGTGCAAGCAGCTTCCGTATGAGGAGTGCTTCTTTTTTTTCTTCCCATTATTGAAGGATTTATCGCGAAAGCTGCCCTGCAATAACCACCCTGATATGGGTAGTTTCGAGTATTCGATGGTGGAGGTGGTGCATTGATATTGATGCATTCTTGATAAGCACCCATCCACTGGAAGTTACCTTGGAGAATGCCCGGTCCTGGTTTTCCGCATGAGTCCAATTCTAAAAAATATATCAGGGTATAGTGCTTCTATGCTAATATTCATCATCTTCTATACGGATTTGACAAAAATTTATTTCTGGGTGGCATTGTCTTATACCTGTGACGATTAAATTTTAATAGCGTTCATATTATAGCACTGAAAAATCATATATTTAAAAGATAATTTATCTTACGCGATATGATGAAAGATGTGTCCCAGCCCGCTATCGGTTTCTTCGTTATTATACTTTGAGCCGCCAATAGCATTAACTGGAAATCACTTTGACACTCTTCCGACACTGCAGTATTGCCCAAAACTGCCGAATCAAATTGACCAGGTTTCTTCATGACCGACTCCAAACTAGGTTTTCTATCCAACAATAGTTCTTTGTGCTCCATAGCTTTCTTTAACCGCTCCTCGTTAATTTGCATTTTTTCAAAGAATCGGAGCATCGATAAGCCATTTTGGGCCCGAGCGATACAAAATAGCATGGCATAAATTTGAACGAAGAAAATATACTTCATGGCGCAGCGTTAGGGAAGCGCTGATTGGGAAAATTTATGGACTGCGCACTGGCGCGTTCAACAATGTCGTATCTATATATATATATTATGGTAGTCAGGCATGAGTCAACACTATTAAACTGGCAACTCGCCGCTTCACATCATCGCGACGCGGCATAAGTCGTCATTTGCCACTTTGGATTTTGCTACTCTTAAGTGAGTGAGCGCACTCTTATCAGTTTTACCTTCCTGTACTATTGTTTATCAAAAGGCCGTGTGAAGGGCTATGCCAACCAAGCGCTCATATATCACTCTCTCCCTTATAATGAGTCACGGGTACAATTGTCCTTTACCTCAATTATATCAATTTCTGTTACTCATTTCATGTTGATTTCGGAATGAAAACTTGATCAAGCATTAATTGGAGTAACCGGAACAAAATGAGAACAACACTTCAATTTATTTGGCTCATATTTTAAAGGAAATGCATTGCGTAACTAAGGATTTTATTCAAAAGCTTTGGCTCAAATATTATTTCAAATGCTCAATCTCGAACAAAACAAAAGCCAAGTAACAAATAAACATGAAAGCTTCATAAATATAAATATGCACGATATAAGAAAATTCAGCAAATCTAGTGTATGGAAAATAACTGATTACTGAAACTTCAAACAGAATTAAATAGTAATTGAAATAATTGAAATAACACGAGCTATACAAACAGCACGCTATGCGTCATTTCAAAATTTCACACCATTCCTATCAGCGTCAAGTGCCCAAGTTCCGTTTGTATTGTCCGTTTTGGGTGCATTTAATTCGCGATCTTTCCGGTGGGGCTGCTTGCGCAAATTTCTCAGGAAAATAGCCTCGATTTTTGAAGTGGAAATTTCAAACGCAGAACTCCAAATGATTGCTCCTAGGTAGCTAAAGACGACAGTCGGCAGTAATTGATGGATTGCCTGTAAAAACTAATTAGCGAACCTGATCAGTAATTTAATGCGAATATGAGCACTGTTTTACTTTCATTTCATGGTCATTGTAATGCATTACCCTGGATTACTTTGGGTGTTAAGACATATTTTCCAAAATTTACAGCTTAAAGTAAGTTCCCTAGCGTTTATCCCGCTGCCGCAGGGTACGCTTTTTCGGGCCCTCCAAGGAAGGCCCTTATCGATACGACACGTGCTCTTCCGGTCGGCCGTCGAATGCCTGACACCGGGAGCCCAATCAGGGATTGGGGCTTAATTGCCAGCCGCGATGGGGAAACGAACCAGTGTGCGTCCACCCTATGACGCGTTAACGAGCTAGCTCATTAACCACTGGACCACCGCGGCGGCCCAAAATTTACAGCTTGATTTACATAATTTCTATTTTGACTTGAAGAATGTCTTACTAAAGGTGAAAATGGTTCTTACAATCAGTAGATAAGCGGTGAACTACTTCAACTTTGATTACACTTACATGATCGAGAAATCCAGAAAAATGCAATGGCTGCTTTTGAGTAGCCACGACCAAAGCAGCGATTGTTGCATGGAGCAAATAGGCGCAATAAGTCAGTCGACCGAGAGGAATCCAAATATTCCACGACATAAAGCTATTAACTGGACCTGAAATGAATGGTTTAACGAGATTATAATCGTGGGCACCCGCCGACAGCTGTGAGACGCAGTCTGCAGCGGTAGGAACCATTCACCCGAAAAATTTCGGGTGAGCTCGGTCGAATGAGGGCTCACTCGACCGACGGTTCGGGTGAGCTCACTCGAACGACGCTTCGTAGAAACCAACTCACTCGATCGTTCGGTCGAGCGAGCCGCGATTAGGGTGAGCTCCGAGTTGTTCTTTCACAGTAATAATCAAGATATTAAGTTATCGAAATGGATATGACGGCTGAGTACGCTACTTAAAACATGGATGACAGTAATTTTAGGAATTTGAAATAATTTGTAAATTTCATAGCTCATCCCTATGTGTTAGTGGAAAAGTAAAGAATTCGTAAAGTGATATTATAATTGTTAATTAAAAGATAATGGCAGCCACGAAGGAACGGAAGATGTCGTTTTTGGCCCAACACTCTGCGCGCCTAGTTGAACTGGTTTTGGAGCGGAAAGAAGACTTAATCGACATGAACAAATCGAGAGCTGCGAACGCTGCGAGGAGACGGAAAGATAAATGGGAGGAAGTCGTAAGAATATTGAACAGCGAGTTCCTTGACTTCCGCTGTGATGTCCACTCCGCGCAGACGCATTGGACGTACCGCCAGAGCGCGGCCAAAAGCAAACACGCGACCGCAAGAAGGTAATTTGACTGATCGATTAAATTATGAATTTTTTTTATTGCATCCATTTACATTATGAAGTGTGTATAATTTATTAATCTTAATTAATCTGTATTGCAGGGTGCAAAGAGGGACGGGCGGCGGCCCGCCTTCGTTGGTGAAGCCTTTGAATGAGGCTGAAGGCAGGATTATCGATGCTCTTGGCGACACGGCCTCCTTCTCTGGTGTACCGGGCGGCGGCGTTGAGTCCCCCATTGGCGACGTTATGGTCTCTACAAGTTCTGCTCCTCCAGAAGGCGAGGTGACGATAAGAACGCGTGTTCTGCGTCCAGAGGACGACGACGGACCA
>NIUQ01001622.1:0-28513 GCA_002796945.1 Plectus sambesii
TTAAATATAAAAGATGTTATGTCTTCGTTTCATTAAGGAGGAAGTACTCATTAATTATGCTATGGTATGGCTAACTTATTATAACTTAACTAGCAAAAGTTATCCCGCCCAAACGCTGATCCCTTCCCCTTATCTGTTATGCACGCTTATTACGATTTCTTAGCCCCTTTTTCTAATCCCCCTTCCATCCATTAATGACGCTATTCTAAGCATACAGTCAACTGCTTTTATAACGCCTGGCTCTATAAAGTCAGCCGTTATAACTTTGGGCTTTTTTGGCGCTGACTGTTAGTAACCTTCACATGGTAGAGAAGATCATATGACCCACATCTCTCTCTGCTCGTTAGAATGATGCACGCATCGTCAAAATCAAGGCTAATTTTCACTCCATTGGTGAAGTCTGCCTTCCTTAAGGGTCAGAGTACGGTTTCACAACATCTCGCCCTACCACGCTGTATTAACTGCTCTATAGTGCATTGAATATCAACTGCCTCTATAATATTCTAGTCTTTAATGTGTTGGCCTTAAGCCAGTCTCTCAGCCAACGTTATAAAAGCAGTTGACTGTGTTTACCTTACATTAGATTAGTCCATAAGTTATTGGCGCTTTTAGTGGAACAAGTTTGATCACAAATAACTCTGATAATACAAAACCGAATGCATTATGGTTTATTGCATCTTGTAGAGGTCTCTTTAACTTAGATCTCCGTTTTTTAATCATAACAATCTGCTCACAATGACTCATTTTACGAATCTTCTATGGACACGCACGATGCTGTATTTTTGCGCATTTTTCACGTATTTTACCGCAAGCAGATCAAATCCGCGCGAAAAGTGCGAGAAACACGCGAAAATGCGGGATTGTATATGTCCATAGAATGTTTGTACATTGAATCATAACGATAAGATATTAGTGATTCAAAAAAAAGAAAATCTAAGATAGAGGTTGCTCTAAAGGATGCACTAAACCAAATTGAATTTAGAGGTGTATTATCAAAGTTATTAGTGATTAAACGTGTTCCACTAAAAGCATCGATAATTTGGCCAACACAGTGCAATTTATATATGCTTTGGACAGCATAGTTTGGGGATGGAAAGGAGATTGGAGAAGGGGGCGAAGAGATCGTAATTAGACGCATAAGTGATAGGGGGGGGGGGGGAGAGCGAGTTCACCGCTTGGGCGGGATTACTTCCTCTGGTTCTGGTAATGTTTGCTTAGCAACATTATGACGTAATTAATGAATACTCCTTTCATAGTTAATGACAATAAAAATGTCGTCTTCTATCATTATTGCATGTGCNTGCATGTGCACAATGTGCACGCTAACACTGCAGGCAATGCTTTACATTACTTGCGTCAATAACGCGGTTCAGATCGCCCAACTCGGCGCTCAGCCTTGCTTTAAGCCCTTCGCTAAAAGTGACAATATCTACAGTATCTTCTAGCCGATGCCGCTTGCCGCCAGTTTGAACTTTGTTTTTTGATTTTTTAAAGAAACAAAATAACAAGAAAACAAGACTTTGTTTTTTTGAATTATCTTGTTTTTGTTTTTTCACTTTTGAATTTTTCAAACCTTCAAAAACCAGGTTCGTACAGTCAAAATGTTTGATTCCTAGTTGGAAAAAAAACAAGAATTCAAATGACCTAAAAAGGCACGGGCACTAAAAGCACTGTACCGGTCATCTATTGGCCAATACTTTAAAAGAAATGGGTAAAAGGGATATGTACCCCTCTATCCACTAGCTGGGAAGGGGTAACTTGTATCAAGTGGGCACTAAATGAGGGATTAACATGCTCCATTCTGAAGGGAGATACACTCACCAGCTTCCTAACTAATCCCCTCTCAGCCTTTAACGTATTTATATTGCTTTGACGCTTTTATTACTTACTCTTTATTACGATTCTGTTAAGAGTAGATAAGGATAAGCAAGTGGAGAGTTTTTGATGTATAAAGCGTAGATTACATTAGCTCTGATCTCGGTGTCATATTACAACAGGTTGATTAGCCGTTTCCTACTCTCTGACCCACTATTGTGTCAGCCTCCACTCTGGCAACGCTCTAATTCACTATAGACTAGAGTGCATCATATATCACTCAGTGCCAGCACTTAATTAGGTGGGCATGGACAGTGCCAGCATAATCAGACTTCCATAATAGTGCATTGCAGTGGTTGATATCACTTTAACATATGAGGGGTGTTTGAAAAGATCTGAGTATTTATTCATAACTTTATTAAGATAAGATTCTTAAAACTTTTTGAACACCCCACCTCTACCGGGTTTTCTCGAAAATAAGCCCTCCCGAAAATAAGCCCCCCCGGGCGTATTTTCGAAAGCCTTCTCGAAAATACCCCCGGGCTTATTTTCCGGTCAAAAATTATTCCGACCGCGTCAAAAAACAACTACTTTTGCTGCCTTTTCTCGAAAATTCGCTCGGGGCGTAACTAAATACGCATGTTATATCACAGTACGACACGAATTCACAATAAAATTATCGCAAAAATGAGGTGAAAAATCGAAATCGGTTGCGTTTATCTGCTTTCTTATATTATTAAGCGCATTTGGTTTACTTTTTGGACAATATGTTCATAAATTATGTGTAAATACTATTATTATGAACTGGAGGGCAAAATACTGCAGTTTCTGCATTTCTCGAAAATAAGCCCCGGGGGTATTTTAGAGGAAAATTTTGAGGCTCGAAAATGCTATTTCTCGTAAATAAGCCCGGGGCTTATTTTCGAGAAATCCCGGTACCCCGTTTCAAAAGTTATGTCGCCTGACTTTTTTTATTGAATCACCCTGTAATTTCTTATTGTGCTTTCATACTTATTTTAACAGTTATATCGCGGTCACTTCTAACAGAAGATTCGTTCGACAACGCTAAGTGCACAATTTCTTGATGTGATAAGGCGTGTTACGGTGTTTCTTTTTATTTGACAAAAGAATTGTGACTACAGGGTGACACAAAAGTTCCCGCGATTTTTTAAAGTTAATTTTTCAAAGCAAAAAACATCTCGCCAAGATTTCGCAAATATACCATTTTATAGTATTTTTAACGCTCTTTCCAATGAGCACAAAACCTTTTACGGAGTAATCGTTTTTCGAGATTTATAACCATGAAATCGAAAAGAGACGCCATCAAGGTTTTGCACGACTCAGGAATGCGAATTGCCGAGATTTCGCGTGAGTCGGTACGGAGAATCGTCAAGAGCATCCTTGGACTCAAGGCTTACAAGCAGCATGAGCCTCATCTATTGACCGAGAAGATGATGGCGACAAGACTCCAACGGTGCAAGCGGCTGAAGCATCGATTCGCAGCTGGGCGTCATCGAAGCATTGTGTTTTCGGATGAAAAATTGTTCACGATCGAGCAGTCCGTAAACCGTCAAAATGACAGAATCTGGTCACGAGAAGCTCCGCAACACGAGAGGATCATCGGCCGATCGCAGAAGTCCAAATCCGTTATGGTCTGGGCCGGTGTGACCCACAATGGGAAAACGCCGCTCGTCTTCATTGAGGAGGGCGTCAAAGTGAACCAGCACGTCTACCTGGAGAAGATCCTCGAAAAGGCACTTTTCCCATGAGCGCAGCAGCACTTCGGCGATGAAGACTGGACCTTCCAGCAGGACTCCGCGCCGTCGCACAGGGCACAAAGAGTCCAAGATTGGTGCAAGGCTAATCTGCCCAATTTGATCACGATTCAGGAATGGCCTCCATATTCACCGGATCTAAATCCGCTAAACTATTCCATCTGGAGTATCCTCGAATCTAAGGCCTGCTCTAAGCCTCACAATAGTTTACTGGCTCTGCGACGCTCGCTGAAGAAGGAATGGGAGGCTTTGCCCATAGAAACCGTGATGAAAATTGTTGACAATTTTCCAAAACGACCACAGAAATGTATCGAGGCCCAAGGGGGCCATTTTGAAAATGTTTAGTTGTATACTTGTTATGGTATGAAAGAGCGTTAAAAATACTATAAAATGGTATATTTGCGAAATCTTGGCGAGATGTTATTTGCTTTGAAAAATTAACTTTAAAAAATCGCGGGAACTTTTGTGTCACCCTGTATTTATCGTTAGATCGTAAGATATTACAGCATTTACCGTTTCAGGTTATATCGTATACATATGGAAAGTACGAAGGCTGTGGGTTTATTTGCGCATATGACCTACCAGGTTTGATTTTATGTTATTTTAATTTCTTTGTGGGTGAATGGAACGAGAATATTTGGTCTTGCTACAGGATATTTAAGTGGGAACTCAGCTGGTTACTATGCCATGTCGTACCTTCTGCTCTGCTCCCTTCATATATAAGAATGATCTTATGAAAACATGTGCGCAATATGACTTAGTGCTACAGTGAAAGTCGTTTATACCGGTATTTGAGGGATCGATCAAAATTACCGGTGTCAGTGAAATATAGGTATAACCGAAACCATTATAATTGAATTCCATAGTACATTGCTTCTTCGGCTCTTTCTTACGTATGGAAAAGTTTCGCGTATGTTGCTCATTTCACCACCTGTTTCATAGCATATTGAATTGCGGAAGAGATCTTGTAACTAAAATAATTAACAAACGGCAGCGCTGTGCTAGGAGAATTTACTGCAGTCACTTGTTATTTTTGCATGTGTAGCGGTGCTTTGACGACACAAGAGTATCTTTTGTTGGTGGTTCAGTGGATTTCTTTATATTTTATTTAAACGTGACTTAACAAAGACAATATTTCAAACAATGTTCATAATCCTATTCGTAATACAATCTTTGATGCGATTCGTTTCAACTCTGATTCATTCCCCCTCCGATATTGCTTCGTCGCTCGTGCGTTGCCGTACGTACTAGTCTAAACATAACACAAAAAAGCCCGAACGGGCGAAACTAGCTTACTAAAACAAACTTATCGCGGGAGTTCGCGACAGCATGATTTCCAAAAATCAGAACAAGATTTATACCATTTTCATTATAAACTGCTTATTTTTTAAATTTCAGTGAACATTTTATAAATCGTATCGAACACTTTTCAAACCGAATTCAACGCATAGGGTAGATAAGGGAATTCGCCGAAGATTCAGTCTGCTTGTGATTGCCGCTTAGCTATGGACGCATTTTATTTCGCACGAACTTTCAAAAAGGCCATTCACTTTCTCTTATACCGCAAGTGTTATTGTTCGCTTGAATGCGACTTGTGTACGCGACGAAGATGTAATGCGGAATGAAGGTGCATTGTCAGATGAGGAAACAACTAAAACCGCGCCCTATAAACACTTAAAACGCACCCTATGTTTTGGTGGTCTTCGTACGAGCCCTATATTTGATGTTTTCAGTATGTTAAAGTCAAACAAAGAGCGCGTTTTAATTGTTGTCCGTCAGATGAATGGAGTCCCTTTCATTCACCGAACAGCAAATGTTAGGCAAAACTGATTTGAATTAGTTGCTATAATGTCGAACCGAAAGCAATGTAATTGGACTTTGTTAGAGTGAAAACTGGATATCTCCCGAAATGCAAACCGTAATTAATACTTGACAACATTAATGTCGGAATTTACCAACGCACGTTCGTTTATCATTTGATAGCAACGTGAAAATAACGCAGAAGCAAATATGACGTCAATGAAGGGTAACTCGCGGAACTCGCTAGAGAATACCAATGCCGTCGAATTTAAGTGCTCAAAGACGATTGACAAATATGCGATCGGTTAACTATGAGCAAGACTCTTCAAAATTTAGTTCTTAGCGCCTAAGCTCAGTGCTGATTTTCATGAAAAATATAAGCCATTATTTCAGTCCTCTTTCTTTCGAAAGGGAAGGTGTGCCACATTGTTCTTTTCATAAGAAATGATATTCCTTGGCACAGTTTTGAGTCTTTTATTTGTTTTATTGCGAATTCTTTCAATAATTCATTGAACGCTTTCGTACACAATGAAATCGCTAGATGAATTAATGGGCCGGTTTCACATCGCGTACTTTAGCTAAAGTCGTACTTAAGGCCTATCCTTTATCATTGCGTAAAGTACGACTTTAGCTAAAGTACGCGATGTGAAACCGACCCAATGAAAGATTGTCTACTAATAATAATAAGCAGAACCGATTGTATACCGATTACACAATGTAAATCAGCGACCGTAAAGTCGCCTCAGATCGAGATCTCGGCATATCCGGAGTCAAACAAAGTATGTAACGATTATAATGATTCTTGCAATAATTTAATTTCAGGATCTAATTGGACACCGTCATCTACTACGATGAAACCTCCGAGTAAGTCAGTGCAAAATAGCGTGTATGATCGAATCAGGTCACTCCGATCAAATAGGTCCCCAGGGGTTCTGCTGGAACGATGGCGCCGAAATATAGCGGTCATCATGGGGGATTAAGTTAGCTTTTGTACGTAGTGAGAAAGCGTTGCGTGAACACGCTGCAAAGTTGGTGTACTAAATATAGTGGAACGCGCGTACATTTACATAGACGGTCTGATTAGAAGTATCGCGCCCATGCTTCGTGCGAATAAAAATGAGGCAATATTAAGTAACGAGAGCCTATCAGTACATAACTACAATTATTGAACGCAAATTTTGCTTTTTCAAACAGTTAGCGTTCGCAATGCTGTTTTTTTCTGCCAAAATATGCTTGAGCAAGAAAACTCGCAAAACACGTTGTATATGTATATTGGCAAGAGTGCCTTCGCCGTGATTATCGGAAAATATTATTTTTGCTGTGATGACAGCCAAATTATGATTATGCGTCCAGCGTTCGCGAAAGAGTGCTTTTTACGCTGTAAATGCCGCACTCGTATTGGTTCGACCGCGTCGAGGTATAAGTAAATGAAACTGTTCCGTTATCGTGAAACTTATTGTACATTTAAGTTTGCATTCAGGTGGGGGGTACATCATTTGGATCTCAGTGGCCGGAGGATTACTCTTTCTCTTTATCTTGTTAGTCGCCATATTTGGCTTCCGCTGGTATCGGAGAAGGAAGCAAATAATTGCTCATCTTGCTCAAGTGCACAGTCAAACCGGTTACGACAATCATATAGAGCTCGCCACGATGCATACGGATAAAAGCAACATGACAAAAAGAAATCAATACATCGACCAACCGGAAACTTCACATAATGAAACATGGTAAAGTCTGAGTGCCTTATAATCCAAGAATGATAAAACGCATTACAGTGCAGCTGAGAGTAAATGCGCCGGAAAAGGGGCAAAGACTTTGGACAGCTGCAGTTTTACAACTAAGATGCTTACTTAATTACAGAAGTACGAAACGAATTCTTGCTTAACTTTACTCAGGTAGAAAGTGAATCATACGATCCGCTCTACTAAATACTTCATTATTATTTTTAACCCTCTTTGTGAATGTGGACTGTTCATACCAAAGGTAAATGTTGGCGGCGCCCGGAGAGGGCAAGTAGAAACCGAAAGGCCAAGAGGTGCCCCCAGGTTTTGTCTTTTCTACTGTATTTATGAGTACCAATCAGTTGCACCAATTGTTTGCGTTCTGCTCTTCGCAAATACCAATCCGTGCAATTATAATAACATTGGTATTTAATCGGCATTTGCGCGCTGTCCGATGCAAATTTTTATACTATCAGTTGATACTCATCGCAGATCTTCTTCGATATATCTCAGTCGTGATCGATTAAGTTTCGAAATCTGAAATAACAATTCTTCAATTGAAGCACGAAAGATGCCTGGGAGGTCTCCAGCGATCAGCTAAAAATATTTGATCACGAGAAGCTCGGCTCGGGCGCGTTTTGCATCGTCTTTAAAGGTGGAGCTTTGAGAGTAATTTAATATCCACTAAAAAATGCTTCCATATGTCAGGCAAACTGGTAGGCAAAGCTCCAATCTGCAAAATTCAACCCAGCGTCGCTACGCAATGTTTTAAAAACTGTGAAGTGGCGGTCAAGAAGCTGCCGGAGTACGCGGATGACTTGGCGAAGAACGACTTTGTGCAGGAGATCAATTTCATGAAGCGCATTGGCTACCACCCACATTTAATCAGCATTCTTGGCTGCATCACCGATCCTCAGCTTGAATCCTGTCTCATCATTGAGTATTGCTGCAATGGCGATCTTCTCAAATATGTCCGAAATCGACGCCTCGAAATCGTTGAAGTAATTATGTCCACCTTTTATGTAGACGTAATGGCGAAGGCTGCGCTGCCTTTACAGCAAATCCCATACAAATACTGCTCATTCTGCGAGCAAACTATATCTGTTTAACGTTGTGTTTTTAATAGTTAGTTTTCAGTTGCAATGAGACCATAATTGCCATCCAGGTATTTTCATCCTCCGCATTTATTGATCAGTCAATATTCCATTCGATAGTGCACAATGCATAAAATTTCTATGCTTATTTCCTATTTCAGCCCATGGTTGACGATGAAAAGGCGCTGCGGTTTAAGGATTTGCTTTCCTTCGCTTGGCAAATAAGCGATGGAATGGTAAGGATATTTCTTACTAGACGTCGGGCCAGACGTCTCATATTACGTTTTTAACTTCAAGTTATTATATAGGGTTATACTTTTTGACTACATCAAGTCCAACTTTAGATAAAGTACACGATATGAAACCATTAAACTACGCATCTTTACTTTAGTGGTTGAAATTTAGGACTTTCTCAGCTCGAAGGGTTTCATTCATCGAGACGTTGCTGCCAGAAATGTATTGGTTGACGAAAAGAAAGTTGCTAAGGTACGACGGTTTTTTTGTTCTGGAATTATTTAACCTAAGCATGCGAGGGGATATGTAAAAGGGGATCATTTCAATTGTTGTGAAAAGAAGCATGTCTTGTACTACCACGATTTCAAGAAAGCAGATTTTCATCGGAATAGCTCTAAAATTGCTATAACTGTAGGTTGGTGACTTTGGCCTGTGTCGATTAATGGACACGTTAACTTATACTACTCGTGGCGGCAGACTGCCCATCAAGTGGATGGCTCTAGAGTCACTTCAGGACTACGAGTACACAACTAAATCCGACGTGTTCGTTGCAGTTTGGGATTGATAGAGGAAATCAATCAAGCTCGTTTCAGCTGGTCGTTTGGCGTTCTGCTTTATGAGCTCTTTAGTTTGGGCGATGTTCCTTATTCCTTGATACAGCCGACGGATATGATTGATTATCTTCGCTCCGGTAAACGACTTGACAAATCGGAACACTGCGCCGACAATGTGTACGAGTTTAAACGCTTTAAATATTTCAGTGTACACTTTATCCATGATTTCCTTTGCATATGGACAAAAGGGGCTATGCAGATTGCAAATACAGTTATTTACACGAATTCGCACTTATTGGTATCAATAGGACTGTGAGCGGATTCTTTCGAGCTACTTTTCTGTCCGAAGCTCCGATGTACTATAGTTACGCCCACAAATTGTAGCCGCATTCATAAGTATGATGGAACAGGCAGCGCGGACAACAACAGGCAAGGGTTTCGGCTTTGGTGGGCTTGATCGAACTGGCCGGCTTGAGGAGTTCCAATGAAATTTAACTGCCAAACTGGCTACCTTTTTTGAAAACGAAGCTGAAGACAGTTTTTCAGCTATTCGATAATGCAGGAGTGCTGGAAAGAGAAGCCAGCTGAACGTCCCTCCTTCTCTGACCTCAAAATGGAATTCGGTACTCTGCTGTCATACGCAACAGAGGAATATGGATATTTGGACATGAGAAAGCCGAGTGATAACCAATACTGTCGACTGATTTCCAACGACAGCAGCAGTACAGAGCAGTCTGAAAGACCTCCCGAGGAATCTACTGCGCCGAATGACCCTGATCTTCAATCCAAAATAGATGCTGCTATTGGAACTTCGTACGAGAGTGACAAAGAAGATTGAGTGTATTCGATGTTTTTAAATGAAACAACTCTGACCTGTCCACAATATGCTTACGCTGCTGAAATGCTTTCCGCTCGAATTCGTGTTGTTTATTCGTAAATATAACTGTTATGAACTTATTCTATGAAAAAATTTTAAAGGTTCAATATGCAGAAATAATATGGTCAAGTCAAAAACTTATTTATTAGAGTTAAAGTCTCGGATTTTCCTCATCGGCGACTTTTAAAACTAAAACCACTTCGGAAATCGATCTTCGATTGCTTTAAAGAAGAGCAATATAGAAACATTTAACTTCTATGATTGCAGTTCATTGTTTGTATGGAATCCTCACCGACTTGCAGTTTTTTGTTGATAGCGAGTTAGGAGATCCACTTTACTATACTACACAATGAATAGCCAGAGAGTCTAGGTGAGATTGTATCGTGTAAGCGAGCGCAGCACGAGCACCCCAGCACCGCATCCCCCACACATCCCATACATATAACATGCGTAATGAAATAGTGAGTGTGGTAGTATTCGCTTGAAACCTGTAGGGATTCGAATCCCAACAATCTGCAATTAAAACTGGTCCTCAATTGCAATCTGACGGTTTTATACGAGTTCTAAGCCTTAAATTTAACAGAATGGCACCGTAGCATTACTCGTTGTTGCATGCAGTCGATATTGGGCCTCTTGAGATGCAACCGACGACAGCTTAACGGCTAGTTAGTACAGTTTATGCTACAACGGCGTGCTCGAAATTTTGAAGTTCAACTCGAATCAGTTTTTAGCTAATTCTGGAATGTAACACATACGAAACGGAAAAGTAAAAATGCCGTCTTGTTTATTTCAGTGGCTCCGCTGCATCAATATCCATCTCAAATGAAAAGCCTAGGGAATAAGAGCGATTTTACCTTTCACCTCAAAGCTTCTACTATTTGTTCGCAGCATCCAACTCTATTCGCTTTTCATTTCTGAGTGATTGTGCGTACTTAACATCAAAAATTTCTTCAACAGTAACAAGAAAACGAAGTTTAGGTCTATCAATGATAAAGGTTTAGGTACAAAATGCGACTAACATAGTCGCAAAGCAAAAGAACCATTCACTAAAACACCGAGAACATTTTATGCTTTTCTAAGCTACTCCTACGATTTGAAATATTTTGCTATGTTAGCATAAAATAATATTATACAGTCAACTGTGTTTATAACGTCGGTCAAGGGACCGGCCAAAGACCGACGTTATAAAGACAGCGACGGTATAGAGGCAGTTAGCCCTGTACAAAACATAGTACACGGGACCAGCCAAGGACCGACGTTATAAAGCCAGCGACGTTATAGAGCCAGGCGTTATAAACGCAGTTGACTGTATATCATAATTTCCATAATACGTGCCGCGTTCCTTCTTATGGGAAGAGCGTTGTACATCTTTACGGTTGCAGAAACATTTGATGGTCCCGGTATGATCTTTAGGACTTCGGGTTTGAATCCAATTAGGCAATCATTATTCTCTATCAGTTCGGCTCTCTTCCCATTCAGGGATTATACGGACCTTTTCAACTAAAAAATTTAATCAGAAATCTTTTGGCAAAAAGTATTGAATCTTTAAAATTTTCTTGAACTTTAACGTGAGAAAAAGTACTTTGAGGTATTCCCATTTTCTCGGAAAATGAGCCCTATTGTGAAAAGTGATTGAAACGCCTTTGCAATGAAGCTGTGCAATTTAAAATAAGCTAGGCGTCTACATAATAAAGCTATGCAATCGCAGAATTGCTGATTTCAAAGTTTTATGCAACAGAGCTTAGAATGACGCAATCACAATTTGACGTCCACAGGAACTCGAATGACAAATGATGCTACTTTATCGTAGCCGATCGTTTCCAGCAGGACCTTACGCGATCGATACCCTCGCAGGCGTTCACAGCTAACATCAATCGCGTTAGTGCAAATGTAGCTTCATCTTATCGACATGATTAGTTGAGCTCAGTTCGATCCGACAGACGCATCTTTATTAGTTTGGTCAAGAAAGATGACCATGATTTGATTAAGCTTGCAATGCACTGCAGCGATAACAGATTGCGGTTGATGGATCAGTTGTAATAAAGGACAAATATTACGTAGCAACTTATTAAGTTATTCACAAAGCGGTGCATGCCATTCGAGCTGATTCATATCTGTACTTATTTGTGCATCAGCTCGACTCATCTATGATCCTTGTCCATATTGCGGACTAGAACAAGGCTGTAATTATAATTTTGAATTGCATTTCAGTTGAAACCTCGCGCTCACTTTACAACCACTGCAATGTTCGAAATTACGAGAACTGCTCTAAGCTATATACTCAAAACATCAAAACTGATTCATGCCTGAATAAATGTGTTCCTCTGTGCGAAGAGTGGCTTTACGAGTTTCAAATTAACGAAGATATGGGGATGAAAATGGGCTTTAACCGTGGCACTATCATAATCGAGAATTACGACTATGTATTGATTGAAGAGACTTTAACTTATAACAGTCTTGAAGAGTTTATTGGAGAATTTGGTGGAGCGCTTGGTCTTTGGCTCGGACTTGATTTTATCATTCTCATTGAGTTGGTCTTAAATCCGCTTTTAGTCTTGCTGCGAAAGCTTTGGTTGATAAACAGAAGTGAAACTGATGGCAATGCAGAAAATGTCGTTCCTTTCGATGATCATGAACGCTTCAATCATAAAATTATTAAAAAAGTTTATTCTTATTCATCTAGCAACAGTCCTGCATTGGCTGCAATTTGGTTGTTTAAGCATCTGTTTTGGTTGATTATTTACTGTGTGGGAACAATTTTTACAGTTATCTGGAGTATAAATCTTTGCAAGAAATATATTTCAAACGAACTCGTTTACTATCCCAAACTGATCTTTAATCGTACGATCCCTCTACCGCCAGCAAGTTTTCGCATAGAAATGATACCTAATGACTTGTATAAAGGATTCGGTTTTACGACGAATATCAGCCATTCCAACGCCATAGAGAACTATTTCAGTCAAAAAGGTATTGGAAAATCAACCCTACTGAAACACGAAAATAACGAAACTTGGCCTCTGTCGCTGACCTTCATTGCATATTTATATTTGAGTATTATTTCCACAGTTGAAGCAAATAGTCGTATTGCCTACTCCAGTGATAATTCTGTAGATTTCAAATACCTTTTTAACGATTATTATCAAGAATACGAATCTCAACTCTCTATGATGTTACATTCAAAATGTGAGTCATTATGCTTTTACCACTGCAGCTGTAAATTTGGTTCATAAATGTTGTCACTAACATTTATTTTCTTATCTGTATATTTATCTAGATATGGACAATGCAGTCTCTTCCTTAGGGTTGATAACCTTAGGGGTTTTCGCCCATATTAAGAAAAATATGAGAATCGGGACATGTTTCATGAAACTGTTGAGAACTGAGTGGTGATAATGCAAAAGTGAGACTAAATTTCGCAATTACCGTATTTCTTCCAATAGACGCCCTCCCTCTAATAGACGCCCCCCTCCAATAGACGCCCCTATCGAGCATAGGTTGAAAAAATAGACGCCCACCCTCCAATAGACGCCCCCCTCCAGTAGTCGTCCCCTCAAGGCTAATTAAAATAATAAACGCCTGTGCAGTGAAGGTCAGTACTGAACTCCCATTCAAATTCGACTACTGATTTCGCACAATCCTTATATTTATTGATAATATTCTATGTTGAAGCAGCAATTGCGGAAAAAAATGCCCTCTCTCCAACGAAAGATGAGTTCAAATATAGGGTCGAAATAATAAACGCCCACCCTCCAATAGACGCCCCCCTTAAACCTAGGTTGAAATAATAGACGCCCTGGGCGTCTATTGGAAGAAATACGGTATTAACCCTCAACAACTTTTGAAAGAAACTCCTGCGATTCCAAATTAATGGGAAATGCAGTACACGGCTGTAGCATTAACCATCACATTGTGAAAAATAATCTAAGGAAAATTCAAAATATTAAAACAATAATTGAAATTGTTCCAGGGAGAAAGCAAAATCAAATTTTAAAGATTAGTTAGAAGTCATATGTCAGGAATGAGGGTTCTGATGAAAGATTGGTAATCAATGGTACAAGTAAAATTTTGATTCTCCAGGCTGTCCCATATAATTTTGCACTTTTGAATTTGAATAACCTTGCATAAACCGAACGAATTGATTTTAATTTCGGTTTTTAAACAATCCCCGCGCTGGGAGAATTTTCTGGCAAAAAAATTGCGACTCAAAATTTAGATGATACCCCATGCTTTTGGGACACCCCTAGAGCAAAAATCTCTTAAAAATGATTTTTTGGGACCTATTTCAACTCTGAATGGCATAACAGAAATTATTTTATAAAATCAACTCTTAGAATAAGGGGACGCTCATATTTTGAGTCCCAAATATTTTTTCACCAAAATAATTCATCCAGCGCTGAGATTGTAAAAACCAAAATTTACATATATGCTTTCATTTTATGCAAAGTATTCAAATTGAAAAAGTGAAAAATGATATGGGACACCCAGTATTTTTCTTGAGACACCGCGCGTTCGCGAAATGAACGGAAAGTATAGTACATGAAGCTCTTAATGTACTTTTAACGCATAGAGAAATTTAAATTTTGCAGTGGGGAAGAAATTTCATTTCGGGAATGATACCGAGGAAACTCCGCAGGGAAGGCAAATTACCCATTCCCCGTACAGCCTTCGAAGAGATATTTCTTTATGAGAACAGAAATCATATGAATTACGAATTTCGTTATTTAACATGACATGAAGTATTCTTAGATGTACAATATAACTCAACCATGTGGAATGATGTTGATGGAGCGATTAATAATATACTGCTGCCGAAAATTTTGGAATGGAATGTTACGACACATGAATTGCGTCAAAAAGTGGGCCACGAACTTGCTCAAATGCTAATGCTGAAAATTGTGTACAAATATTCAGACAACAGCGAAGAAAAAGTTTATGAACCAAATACATTAGCAATATTTTATCAATACCTGATTTTCGACCTACCTTTCAACAAAATAAAACTTGGAGGAGACGATGCATTTTTGGAAATTTCATTGAATACTGCGCTTCACCCAGACTTAGTTTCTATGCAAAGTTCGGAACGAGCTTTAAGCGTCGATTTTACTGATACGTTTCTCAACCCTCAGCAATTCACATATCGCTGTACTGAAAGGATCACAGACGTTCAAAGATCAACTTTCTATTTTGGATTTGGCGCGGCATTAAATATTACTTTTGCCATTGACAACATTTATAAAAGTCTGCCAAATGTAAAAGGAGCCGAAAAATGTACGCCAACGGCTACGCTGTCGCATTGTAGGGCGCAGTGTCGTCAACGTTTAATTGAAAAAATTTGCAACTGTACAGCGACCTATTGGGCGTCATTAATGCCTACTAATAGTCTTGAAGAATGCACTGTTCAGCATTATGAGCATTGTCTTTATTACAACAGTTCACAGAAAGTTTACGTCATGATCGAATTTTTCCATTGAATTAAGATTGAATTTAAAGTCGACAGTTTTCCTTAAGTCCTTCGCCATTTTATTCCCTCTATGCAATGATCGGAATGAAATTCTTTTACACTTTTATTTTTCTTTAATTCATCTTCAGCATAATCAATTAACGCAAGAAAAGTTTTGTTGAAAGCTCAAAAAACATTTCGAAAAAGAATTTTATAAAAATTTTTGTTCCAAAATCGAATTTGATCAGAAGCAGATATTGAGCTCGTTTCTCATCGTGCACTCTAGATAAAGCCATTCCTAAGGAATGCGCATTGTGTTCAGTAAAATTTAATAGCGCGCGTTTAAGAACTTGCCCAGTCATCCCTGAGAATAAAAATCTCCACGATTCCAACAAACTGCATCATTTGCGATTTTTGATTGGTCCATAGATACACTCTTATAGGATGCTGCATGCTATTTCACCGCTTTCGATCAAGTTCTGTTTAAATATTATACAATATTGACAGTACCGGGTTTTTCCGAGTATAAGCCCCGGGGCTTGTAATAAGAATTGGCACTTTTCGCGTCTATACTTTGTCCCCAAATAGAAGCCCCAGGGCTTCTATTTGGAAAGTTCAATTACATAACGCTTTTTGCAGTACCAATCATACTTGCATTTTACGTCGCTTTTTCATCTTTTAAATTAATCTAACACGCAAATAATGGAAGATCTATATGATTTTTGCAAATCCTTTTAGAGAATGCGGTATTTACACGTAAAATGTCTTTAAAATGATTTTACTTCACGCATTCATAGTGACCTTTTTTCGGCTCCAAATATAAGCCCCGGGGCTTCTATTTGGAAAGTCAAACCGAATAGAAGCCCAGTGGGGCTTCTATTTGGGGGCTTCTAATCGGAAAAACCCGGTATGATAATATCAGATCGGTGCTTAGCAATAGATAAACTGATGACGTAAACTTTTGCTAACTTAACAAAGAAATGACGATGAATGTCAAGGAGCATGTTTACCTTCTTGCACAATTTTAAATTTAATGCGCGATGAATCAACGTATACATACGTACCAGGATTCATCGATTATTACGACTCATCGCCTTTTGATAAGACTGTTGTGAGGTTCTATGAAAAACAACTTTCATTTCTGCAAATTGAAGAGGAACCTCTCTACACAATTAATAAGTTCCTGGCGGATCTGGGAGGAATGCTTGGCGTTCTTTTAGGCCTGAGCGTATTTTCCTTGATTCAAATCGTATCTATACTTGCTGATTATTTATATCAATTGCATTCGAGAAATAAGAAAATCGAGCCGTCAATTTTGTTTAATCGAATGAAAAGCTCGAGAATTGTTAGAATAGTAGCGAAAGTCCTTAATCAGTTGTTGGAAATAGACTTAATTGAAGAAGGAAGAAAATACAGTAATTATTCTTTGGTGAAACATACTTTAATGATGATATGTTATGCATTTGGAATTTATGGAACGATATTAATGGCCAATGATCTTCTTACTACTTATAAACATGGTATTACTACAACATCTGCTGATTTTATTGATGGTACCACAAAATTTCCACCGTCGACTATTTGCCTGCCACTGATTTCATCTGAACTAAATTCTGACAGCCACTTAACTGAATATCAAGGAAATGATTTCGGAGCAATAGTGAAGTTCTTTAAAGATAAGGAGACATTTTTAAATGAAGACTGGCTCCCATTTTACCTTCAGTTAACATTTCAGCATCTCGTAAGATATTATATGATAGAGAGATTCGAATATCAGCCAGAAGGAATTTGCAAAAGCAGTAATACATCGAAATCTAATGAAACATGTAATTCGGTTTTTGACAGTGTTTGGGAATCTGCAGTGAGAGATTTTGACTTTCGCATCAACTTTATGAATATAACTGTGGATGAAGTGATGCAAAAATTTGATGGCGAATTCAGGAAAATATATGAAGTCAATGTGACGTTTTTTAATAGAGTGAACAACTCACAGACAGTCATTTCAATTGATATGACTGAAATCACATATATTGGTCATGCCAAAATTTGTTACAAGCTACCATTGGATATGGCAACATTCAGCTCAAGATCAGATGAACTGCTTATCGCTGTCATCCGACATGATATAGCAAAATCGAACGCTCTATCATTATCCAAGAACGTGACGATTAATCTGGAAGGACGAGATGTCAGCGATGACAAAAAAGCCGATCTAGTCTTCGGTTCTACATTATCATTCATGTTTTGCGAAGAAACCAAACATTCGATAGAAGTTGTCGCTGAATATGAAGCTTGGCCAATCAACGCCCGTCAGCCACAATGTTTAAAAGACGAAACTACACAAGACTGCATGAATCAATGTCAAGCTAAGATAATTGAAAAATACTGCAAATGCACACCGGTTAGCTGGCCTAAACTGACGTCTTCAATTGGCCATCTGTGCAACCTGACCGACTATGAGAAATGTCTTCAGTTATCGGCTACTGAAGACTCGGCACTGTGTAAAACAAGTTGCCTTCCAACTTGTATGCGCACGATATATAAAGCGCGACCAAGTGATGTCGATCGCGAAAGCGGACAAATGTGTGACAATGAAACAAACATATATCAAGCTTATCTGTCTCTTTCTGTGGCATCGTTTCAGTATCTATCTTATAAAGAAGAGCCGAAGTATAGCTTCTCGAGTTTTGTGAGCGAGCTCGGTGGGCTACTTGGATTCTGGATTGGTTTGGATTTTTTCTTTTTCATACATTTACTTTACTGGTGGATTGTGATTACGTTTCGTCTTTTCAAATTGTTTATGTAAAAATATTTGAAATGGTGAATATGAATTATCTGTTTTGCAGAGTGATAATTGAAAGTCCCGCGCAATTAATGTGAAGTGGTCATATCTTCCTCACTATTACCCATTATCGTGAGGTTTAACAGGCTGCGCTTTGTCTCCCAGGTTTCACTGCGTAAAATACGGACCTAGCAAATAGGTACAATAATGTCCTTTTTAAATTTCAAGCGATTTGGTTCAATGGTTTCCGAGTTACATAAAAAAAGCTGTGTGTCAGAACTATTTGTCACAATGTAGGTCATTAATTCAATGTTAGTTTATTGTATCATATGCAACTCATACCTGTCTATTAATAATACTGTTTAGGAAGCGTGGGAACAAATATTTACTGTCATTATTGTTAATTGTTGATGTGTCCCCAAGTTAGGGACGGGTTTCGTTAGGGTTGTAGACCGGTTATCGTATTTGAATCCCCCGCGTACTCCGGAGCCACGTTGTACCGTGTTCATTGAGTATCGCCTGAGGCGGTGTGGCTCGCCTTGTAGTAACAAGAGCACCGCCTCATGTTGTTGTCCCACTTGTTCCTCTCTCGTAGCCTACTTATATAAACGGTCTGATACCTCTCCGTCTCCGGCCTCCCAGTCCCTCGGTCAGAACACAACAATTGTCATAATGGGCACTTATCAGCAGAATTTGCACAGTATCACAGTAGAAGTAGTGAACAGGCCAAAACGACTAGAGTGCGAACACTATAGTTTATAGTAGATCGCCCAGCTTGCCAGCGTAAAAATCAGGGAGTAAATATTTGTGATCCTCTTTTCTGTATGTGTCCACATCGGCCAGCGAGTGGACTCCAGAGAGGACGAGCATCGTTTTCATGCCGTGGTCGACGCCGAATTTGATATCTGTGTTGCATCTGCAAGTAGTTCGCCCCTATGCAAATTCGTCGTATCGAATTGCTTTTTAGGAATACACAGCGAAATAAGTTTATACTGGTACGTAAGGGAGCGGCCAAAATAACTGGAATAAACGAACATTACTATACAGGAAAATATGCTCCGGAACCGACCAAAATTACTGGGATAAACGAAATCGGTATAAAAAATTCTACCGTAGCTCAAATCTACAAAGAAACATGCGCCTCTAATATTCAGTTGAGTACTCTGTTACTGACGAAGAAACTTCGAGAATAAAAATTCGCTGCCAGTCGTACCTGTCGCCGACCATGAGGGTCCTCTCGGGGTCGATGTTCCAACGGGCACGAATGTAGTTGTAAGTGGTTGAAAACGGCTTTCCCATCAAAATTGGCTCTCTCTGCGCCGCCACCTTCACCGCAGTCACTATCGCAGCCGTTGCCACTAAGGTAGAAATGGATAAATCGCGACTAATATAAATAACAAGGTTGTACGAGTTAACTTAGAAGTAGAACGCTTCCTTAAGCCATTACTTGTAAGAGAATATTGCCAAAATTGCCCAAATTTGTACAAATATTTAGCAGACTTAATCGCTGGCCTCGTCGTGAGCCGTCCTACATTTCTAGATAATCTGGGATACCGTACCTGCCATAGTGACGTTTAAATTGGGTCCCGGAAAGATAGTGTCTTCATTGCTGGCGATAAACAAACAGTTTGGGTCGCGAAGATAGTTGGCCGCTTTCATCAACTTGACGTAATTGAAGTGACTATCGAAGCCAACGATAACGGCGCCAACCTATAGCAAAATGAATGAATTCTTGACCAGCGTGAAGTCATAGCGACCATGGACTATCGTAAAAGGGTATGCGTACCTCAGGATCAAGGGGAACGTCGTATAGAAATTCTGTTTCAGAATAGTTCTCGAAGTGATCAGACTGAAAAAATAGGATATAGATCGTAATGAGAGGCTGAGAATGAGCTGAAGTAACATTGCGGTCGTGTATTACGGAGTGGTACAGTTTTTGTTCGAGGAGGATCATAAGTACAATTTTTCGTTTGACGCTCGACTCACTCGAACTAATGGTTTATCAAGCTATTTATATCACTGGTAAAACTGTGTGTATGAGCCTTCTCACAGTAATACCGCAAAATTTAAATCTTCCAACTGATCTGCCAATTACCGCAACAGTGGACGATGAGAGATCGTATTGGGAGCCTAGGGGCATGGGCCAGATTCAAGCCTCTCGAACACGTGACGAGAAAGAGTGAACTCCTATACGAAATGGAGAATCGCTCAATCCCTGACTGCTTTAGGGACCCGCCATGGCAAATACACACGATAACAATAATAGCACGCGACTCGGTCGATACAAAAATAAATTAATGCTTTATAAATTATAATCAAATCAATTGCAAGCGACGGCGAGATGAAATCGCATAAAAATTACCCCATCGCCGACGTACTGAACTCCATTATGATCCAGTTCATCTTTTAGTCCCTGAATTCCAATGAGATAGACTTTCCGCTTGGTCAATACCGTTCGCTGCAGAACCTCCACAGCACATAACACCTGAGGATTGACGATATCGTCCTACAACAATCATACCTTAGTGCTCTCATGCGCCGATTTAGGTGCAGTACCAATCAAAGAAATCCACTAATTTAATGGACTTGCGTAACAATTTGTCACTTTTGCTTTCTTGTGAACGCAAGATTCATTATATTACATGCGAAAGTGTCTCGTTAAGTGTGAAAGTTTTTAATTTTTAAAGAAAATTTTAAATTTCATTAAAACTATACACGTTCAACCGATGCCTTCTATTTTATTTTAACACACGCTATCGACGGGTTAATAGACTGATAGGTAGTATTTACCATTCGTTGTTGTCGATGTATCAGTTGGTGCTTAATGTGAGACCATTAACTGCTAATCCAATAACCCACCGCAAGTAAAATATTAAGAGGATTCCTCATTTTCACAATAATGTAAGAGCTTTTTTGTAAAGGACTGATTTTGGACCGGCACATCTACATGAATAAATTCACCGCGAATAAAAATTAAACCTTTTTGATGCTTTTATACCCGAGCTTTTGGCACTTTTCTTCATAGGCAATACGAGATTTGGTGCTGTTGTTCGTGACGATGATTATTTTCTTTCCCTGAATAATGCGCGTTGAACTAACTAAATTTTAATGCTTATTACCATCGCTGCAAGCCGCTCAATTAGCTCTGGTGAGCCGGGAACCGCGTCCATTTCCAGCCATAACACGCCTAAATATTAGGACAATCGACGCTGATTGTCAAAAGAGCAAAAGGATACCATCTGCATCGAAGATTACTGTATCGATATTCTTCAGCAGTTTGGCCCACTTGGTCGGATCAAGCTGTTCGCACAATCCAGACATTGTCGCTGTTAGCGTTGCTTTAACTATCGAAAAAGTTTTATTAAACTTTACATGTAGTTCACAAAAGTGCATAGACTAAAGATACTTAACATATGCACTATTAATAGCTGCATTAGAATGGCAATCGCTGGGACATGCATTTGAAACATATTCAATGTTTGATATTTTTAGGATAGGCCAAGTATAGGTCTCGCCAGAAATAAGATGCTTTTTTTTCTTTTCAAACCTAAAATTTTAATTGTCATACCAACCGATATTGTAATTACGCTATAAATTCTCGAATCGTCACTATGCAGTAAAAAATGCATTTTTTATAATCATGCTTGGAAGAGAAACTGAATCAGAGTGTAATAGGTAGCATTTGTAGCGATTGCACGCTAGAATAGTGCTCATGTGTCCGTTGAAATCCATTAATAATAACGAAGTGCGGGAACAAATATTTATTATCATTATTGTTTATTGGCATAAACTAGAGATACAAATAACCAGGGATCGCACGGTATCACACGAGATCTAGTGCAAAAACCGAAACGACTAGAATACGAGCGCAATAGTTTACAGAAGATCGCCTAGCTTGCCAGCGTAAAAATCAGGAAGTAAATCTTTGCGATCCTCTTTTCGGTACTTTTCCACATCGTCCAGCGTGTGGACTCCAGAAAGAACGAGCATCGTCTTCATGCCATTGTCGATGCCGAATTTGATGTCCGTATCGCATCTGCAAGCAGTTCTGGATTATAAAAGCGTCCAACACCAGTACAATATAATTTAAATTATCCTAAATCACCCGTGCAGAATACAACTCTTATGCTACTAAGGGGTCTGTTTCATAGAATTATTGGAATTGCAGATCTGCGGAATTGAATGCGCGATTATTGGTCATTTTCCGGTTATTTCAAGTTATATCCGATTTTCTGACCAATCACCACACTGGCAATTGAAATAATTTTATGAACTTGACCCGAGGCGTTTGTGTGTAAAAGATTTCGCGGGATGTTAGATATTTGGTATTAGTGCATATCTGAATTATACGCCTTCGCCTTTTGCAAATTTGTCTCCCTGACTGATTTTTTGACATATCTCAATCCCGCAACGAAACGTGCGAAATGAACCTCACCCTAACGATATTCCCATTAACACTTTGTTAATGACAAAGAAACTTCGAGAAAACAAATTCGCTGCCGGTCTTACCTGTCGCCGACCATCAGTGTCTTTGTGGGGTCAATGTTCCAATGGGCGCGGATGTAGTTGTAAGTTGCAATATGCGGCTTGCCCATCACAAGTGGCTCTCTCTGCGCCGCCACCTTCACCGCAGCCACCAATGCACCCGTTCCTTAATTTCAACGTTTATTGCCTTATTAACTCATATGATATCTTTACTCTTATGACGAGAGATTTGGTTTATACAAGTAGGAAGGCTATTTAACATTTTCACTTAATAAGGACACTTTCCAGTTTAAAGATATTCTCCTAGTCAAAAAGGAAATTTTCATATTGATTTGATCTAGAAAACGTCCTCTGTAAAAGGGAAAACGAGAGGTGGAAATGGTATATCACGCCGAACAATCTGCATGATCACACACGTTAATTTGGAAACAGAACGCTTCGTTAAGTCATTCATTACTCGTACTAAAACAATGGCAAAATCGCCCAAATCTAAGCGTACCGGGAATAGTAACGTCTTTATTAGGTCCCGGGAAGGTCGAGTCTTCATTGCTGGCAATAAACAGACACTTCGGGTCGCGAAGGTAGTTAGCCGCTTTCATCAACTTGACGTAATTGAAGTGATTATCGTAGCCAACGATAACGGCGCCAACCTACAACACGATGTATGAATTGTTATCCAAATAAAGTCGAAGCGACCAGATATTACTGTAAAAGAAAACACGTACCTCAGGGTCAAGGGCAACGTCGTACAGAAATTCTGTTTCGGAATAGTTCTCGAAGTGATCAGGCTGAAAAATACGGAATTAACGAAATGTTAAGAATGAATCACAGTAACATTGTGGTCGTGTGACGGAGTAGCACAGTTTTTGTTCGAGATTGGATCTTAAATACACTTGTTTCGCTTGACGCTCATCTGACTTAAACTTTAACTATTTTTGGCAGAACTGCATGTGTCAGCCTTGTCACAGTAATATCGTAATTATGAATTCTTCCAACTGATTTGTTAATTAAGACAGCAGTGGTCGGTAAGAGATCGCTTTGAGAGCCTCAGGACTGGGGTCAGCTCCGAGCTTCACAAAAATGCGACGAGAGAAAGTGAGCTCCAATACGAAATGGGGAATCATTAAATTGTCTCTGATCGGCAAATTTTGACAAAAAGCAGCTGCGAGATAAAGTTTCGATTAAAAAATTACCCCATCACCGACGTACTGAAATCCAGTCTTAGCCAGCTCGTCCCTCAGTCCCTGAATTCCAATCAGGTAGATTTTCCGCTTGGTCAATGCCGATCGCTGCAGAAGCTCCGAGCATAACACGGGTGGGTTGACGATATTTTCCTGCAACAGTTACACTTTAGTGCTTCGATAAGTCAGTTCAGAACTGGAACGGAAATCCAAGTAATCCACTAACATAATGGACTCGCGTCAAAATTCATCACTTTTGCATCCTCTTTCGTCATCTCTGCTTTCTATTTGAAAGTAAGATTCATTTTATTAAATGCGAAAGAGATTGAGTGTGACAGGGCCACTGTATCAAGTACAAATGAGCAACCAATGCCTCATATTATATTTTATTACAAGCTGTCGACGGGTTAGCGGCCTGCTAGGTAATATTTATCATTCATCCTTATCACTGCATCAGTGCTGCTTCAGTCGCACCGTTTTCTGCAAATCCACTAACCCATTGCAAGTGTGTAGCAAGTAAGATAATAACCGAGGATCGCTCGATTTAACGATGATTTAGAAACTCCTGTATCATAGTGATGCTGGACCAACAGATATACAAAATGACATACACCGCAAGTTGAAAACTAACCTTCTTGACGCTTTTAATCCCGAGCTTCTGACATTTTTCTTCGTAATCGACACGAGATTTCGTGCTGTTGTTAGTGACGATGATTATTTGTTTTCCCTGAATAATGCGAATGGAACACGCTCAATGTTAATGCTAATTACCATCGCTGCAAGCCGCTCAACGACCGCTGGTGAGCCGGGAACCGCGTCCACTCCCAACCAAAGGACGCCTAAATATTCAAACCATCGACGCTTAATGTTAAAAAGAGCAAAAGGATACCATCTGCGTCGAAGATTACTGTTTCGATATTCTTCAGCAGTTCAGCCCACTTTGTCGGATCAAGCTGCTCGCACAATCCAGACATGGCTATTCTTAACGTTGCTCTGATATTCGTAAAGGTTTTATTAGACTTTCAATGTTAATGCAGCGACTGCGATTACAATGAAATCCCCAAAAGTGCGTCGAAAATGGGTTATCAACATATGAACTCTTGGCAATCGCATTAAAATCGTAATCGCAGCTATATTCTTTACAAATTTATTCGATATTTTTTAGGTTAGGCCAAGTTTTTGTCTCGCCACGAAATGAAATGCAAATTTTTCTTTCCGTCTAAAGCAAATTTCAGTGTTCATAACAACCGATCATGCAATTAGGGTATTTCCGAATAGTCTCACTACACATTAAAAAAGATTGAGCGCATAATCACGCTTGGAAAAGATATTGAATCGTAGTATAGTAAGTAGTATTAGTAGCGACAGTACGCAAGAATAATTTTCATGTTTCCGTCAAAGTCCGAGTGGAATGCGTTTTATTACACATAAGCTACCGATAGAAAATACTGAACCGTTTTTTAGAGGAAGCAGGAACAAAGCTAAGAAACAATCGCGCACTAGCTAGGGTCTGTACACTCGCCAAAGTAACAATGCAGCGCATAAAGTAACGGTGGCAATCACGATCAATAACATCATCATATCAGCAGCGAAAAGAGAGTGAAATGAGCAAAAACAAAGCACAACGTCCGTAGAGGTGAAACGATTATAATTCTAATTCCAGAATCCTACCGAAAAGAATCGTTATTTCACAAATCGTTACACCACTGGACGTTGGTGTATCAGCGAGGAATCATCGGATAATAGTCTTATTCAGACTGAAATCGAAACGAAGCGACCAATCAGAGATAAATAATGCATGCAGCCTACAATCATCCCGTAAAGTCGACTCAATGAGTCGCCTATTGCGAAGCGATGCCATCAAAGCCACTGGTTCAAAAGCGAACAAAGCTCAAAAGAGTGAAGACCGGGCTGGATAAAGCGGGCTGCATTAAACATGAATGTATCCAGCCCCCTAGTTCCCGCCTCGAAACAGTGGTCGTTTTTACTAATTTTCCACGTAAGTAACTTTTTCACGTACACTTCACGCACAAGTAACCCTCACGTACGTCACATTTCCGCGTATCAAGGACCGCACAACAGTAGTACGCACCCCAACGTCTTGAAAAACGTTGACGACAACTGTTACTACCGTTGTACCGCAAAGCAGCAGTTACCGTAATCCAGCCGGTAGCGCCGAAACCGAGCACGCATAAGCAGGGAAAAAAATTCAAAAGTAACATTATCTTAGAGCGCACAAAATGGGCAAAAATCATCAAAGCGTCAAATGTCTATATACGCATCGGTTAGAGCACCGTTGACGGGAAAAGACACTAGTCAGTGGCCCGGTCGCTAAGGCAAATCAGTTGGAGTCGATTGGAAGAGGCGGTTGGGGCTGAAAGACAATATGGGTTAAAATATAACTGGATGTCATCAGAAGAGTAGTTAAAATATTTCAATATCGACCACGCAAAAACGATGGATGATTATATAAGATTACTTCTTCATAAACGTATTATTTAACGCTCTTAATTCTTGCCAGTTAGAATTACTTAGTTATTACAGCGATCGCTCACCGATTACTAAATGCTGCATTTCTCTCATTCAACGCATAAGAATTCAATGAAACTTTATAGAGAGAAACTCATCGCTTCGCTTAACCTCATTCTAGCATTTTGTAAAACATTTAATAATCTCCAAAGTTCGAGCACAAAAAATCATATTCATCCATCTGACAGCAACGCTTACTAAATAACTGCTGATTTAAAAAACCTGCACAATTAACTAGTTTGACAAAATTCATTCGAGTGAAAACAGCAAGAAAGGTCACAATAAGTCTTCAGACCTTTTCCTTCTTAGCAGATAGGGGGAGTCTCCGTTGGAAAGGGTTAACGCTCTCGCGGTTGCCATTGACGACGGCCAACTGTTGGTCGGAGGTGCGAGGCGGCAGGGGTGGCGGGTGGTCACCGACTTCGGGCAGCACGTAGAAAGAATGTGGCTGCGGCGACGGAGTGGCCAATCGTGAGCCGCCATTAAAGTTCAAATCGATGTCCAATATATCGCCGGTGGAAATCGACGATTCGCTCGCTCGCGCTGAAATACGGTAAAGATGAAAATTAGGTAAGAATAAATGACGGTATGCGTAAAATTCGATCAGAATAAAATACATTAATGGTACTGTACACGCGCGAATAAATCATGCGCTCGCATAAAGTCAATTTTTTGACTAATAAAATGGTGAGCTACCTACCGTAACCCGCCATACTAGACTCCTCACGTGACCATTTCGTGGTGAAACACAATTTTCCTCCCAAAAACAATAATCAATTCTTCATTTATACGCGCAATCAACGTTCGAATGAGAGCGATAAACTTGCAAGCGGAAATAGTTTACCAGGCAAATGTGGAAGAGAAACGGCCGACTGGACAGAGTTTTCGTTGATATCAGGGGTGCTGTCAGCTCGTCGAGCGGCGTTCGACCTGGCCTTATACGGCCGTGGCGGTCGCTGAGTGCTGAGCTAAAAAAATGCGATGAAATACGTTTTAACATCCGTGGACTGCACATGCAGTACAGGCAGATAATGGCAAGGGGAGTGATGAGAAGCCGCAGCCCCGCCCAAACACTTTGTACCCTTATGCGTGCCACAGAATACCAGGCGAGCAAGAACATGTAGCGAAGAAGCAATGACACCTTCAGAGAAGTTTAACAGTTCACAGACAGACAGTCGTAACGACTTCATGACGTACGCATAATGCGATTGATTTCGACTGTAGTCGGGCTAAAGGGCGACCGGTACGCGAAGGCTACCGTAATCAGAGGCGCGTGATTTGAACTGCGTTACGTAAGATTTTGCGGCTATAGCAATGCCATACGGTGCCGTTTAAATGCAAACATTGTAATCAGGCGAGAATCGCTTTAGGACCTCACTCGTACCGGTCGCCCTATAGCCCGACTATTTCGACAGCAATCGCATTTGTTATAACGAATCGGTCAAATGCCATATGGCTCCGTCCGATCATTCGATGAGAAAAGTGCGAGGGGGAAATGTCAACCAAGTGACGGTTGGACACCAGGAGATCAGTGCAAGTGTGACGAGAGGAAATTGAGAAATCGTGTGATAGCTGTTGAACATCGCCAAGCGTCGTCTCATTGACAGGAACACCGAAGGATACTTCTTCAATAAACCCGACCACATTTAAAAGATATCAATCCTATCCCAGGGACCGTATAGATAAAACCTGCGATCGCAAGTAGTGAAGTAGTTGACGCATTTAAAAAAATGTGATCGTAGGAGTTTTGAATACGGCCCCAGGGACCGATTCCATGGGCCGGTTCCATAATCGTTTCCTAAGTCATTCTTAAGTTATGCATTACTTAAGCCCACTATGAAGCATAGCGCTGAGTATCGCTATGCATTACCTTACTTTAAGACACGATTATGGAACCGGCCCCATAAAACTAATGTAGATGTAAAATGTAGAAATATATCAAATTTCTGCATTGCAATAATTAATTTGTTAACAAAACATGTTAAAAATGCAGAACTTGTGATGCAGTGCAGAAAAGTTACATTTGTACATTTTACGTTTTCATTTGCTTTATGAAATTAACACCAGCAAGTGTTCGTCTATGCCGTGTGAAGGCTGGAACATTGTTCCGGCCTTCAGCCGCAAGTAAGCGTCACCAAACAGCACCGATTCGAACCGCGGAAAATGCCGATTGCTGGAAAACATTCTCCCAACAGCGTGCACAAATGCGCGTTGCGTAATACAGGA
>NIUQ01001623.1:0-28536 GCA_002796945.1 Plectus sambesii
AGGGCCGCTTCAAGTTTCCAGTCGTGCGCGTCATTGGCCTCTGTGAATTTGTGCCGTTTCCCCGAAGTACTCACGAGCACACTATCAACGCGAATACTCCCATTACCCTAAAATCCATCGTGATAGCGCTCATCGCGCCGGCACATGATGCTCGTGAAAAAAATAAGTTCACTTTGCGCTTTAAAGAAAGGGGCTGAAGTTGGCTTTATTTCATCGATAAAAGAAATGTGTTCTAGTATGACAAATTTAATTAAGCCAGATTATAAATACTCGCTTGACAATGAATTCGGAATATTATGAAACTTATTTTCGTTTTATCGACTAAGTGGGACACATTGCAGAAATTATCTGACTGTTTAAGTTGGCAGGAACGCTGCTGAAGTCTGACCAGGACAATACGATTGTAGCCAGCTGTTGCAGTTTGTTAACCGACGCATTCGGTCCCATAGCGACAATGATTAGCGATCCCATCGCTTTCAATTTATTTGCGTAAGGCATCGCAGTGGCAATATCCGCATCAACACTAAATTCAAAAAATTCTTGTGATTGATTTTAAACGAAGAAAGAATGAACTCTAACCTTGTTGATGCGAAGAGAATTGTTGTTTGTGAAACGCATGGTTGCCCCCCTTTAATGATGTTGGGGTCTGAAGTTGCTTGAAGAGCTCTGAAAGACCGGTCTATCTGATTATATACACTATTATCAAGTGATGTCTTTTTGTTACGCTGTTATGCGTGCTGGATCTCCGTAGTAGTTAGCGCTCTTAACTGCAGCTTGCGCAGAATCAACGTCGGTTATGGTTCCGAATGGGTCCGATACGATCGCTGTATTGGCGTACTGTGCTATCGCGATATCAGCCTCTGTGTATGTCCAGGTGGCCCCAAAAATACTGGAAATAAACGTCGTCTGATTTCTAAACTGAGGTGGAGCCATCCCGTTTGAACTGTCGATTATAAACACAAAGTTTCCTTGACATGGAACGGCTTGGATCGTTGTAGGCGACGGCGTGTTTGGCGAAATTGAAGAATGGATTGAAGTTGACAACGAACCAGACGGGGTTGCTGACGAGGAAATGGTCGATGATAAGGACGAAGATGACATTGTTGTCGACGAAGGAGCCTTTATGGAAGAAGATGGCATTGTTGTCGACGAACCGCTTCCAACATATTCACCTAAGATAAGATACGGGCTATACCTTGCAAAGCAACAATTAGCTAAATTAAGAAAGAATGAGATAGAAGTGAGTAATTGAAAATTTTGAAATACTCTTTGCGTCCTGACGGCTGAAGAAGTCGAGAAAAAACTTAGTATATTACTTTGTTTCCAATCAACTGTTACTATCTAAATGATTTATAGTTGCCGTCAAACTCATATCAAATATATATTTAGTTTTCTTACTCCTACCTGTTACTAATAAGGGGGAGGGGGAAGTTTCTTGAAACTTACAAAGAAATGAAGACGTAACGCCACTGCATGGCGCCGTTTTCCACTGGCCGAGACGGCATCCAGGCTCGTCTTTACTGCAGATTTGAATACATGATCCAGTAGGATCGGGTTGTTTAGGAGCAAACTGATTATAAAAGAAGGATTCTCCATCTGTCCATTGGAAAGGAGAATCAGCAATTCTAAACCCACCAATCCAAACATCTGTGCTCAGCGGAGAATTACGCAACAGGCTCTCTGAAAAAAGCAACGATTGCCAAGTTTAAGATAAAAAATTGTCACTAACGAATAATGCTTCCATATATATATCATGTTTCTACATTAATGTAATATTGCAATATTAGGGATTACCAGCATACTGCCACTCGCTATTTCGATGGATTATTTAATTTGGACATGTTTAAAGCATTAAAATTGTAAAAACATTTTAGTTTATCGAATGCGCTAAGAATGAAAAATATAGTTGAGATTAACAGTAATTTGCAAAGATTTCTTATTGCTCAGGAGCGTTTTGCAATGAAAAGAGAAATATTAAATATAAACTCACGTATGTAGCTCATTTCAAAGGCGTTTCGAATAGACGCGAGGAATCCTGCGCTAAATTGCGATTCGCAATACTCCTCAGCAGAATACCACGCCGACGCGTTTTCTGTGACGAGTTCAAAGCATCTCGTAGGATCCAGCAGTATGCATTGACTGGCAGCACTGGACAATTTGATGTTCCAGAATAACGACATTGCAATAATATAGAAAATGGGAGAAAAGCGTTTCATGGTTTCAAATGAGAATACAGCAATAGAAGCAATATTACAAAGACAGAAGGAAGAGCGCTACTCGCAGTCGACTTGGCGTAGCGTGTTAGGTGCTTAACACAATCAGTGCGAGCTGAATGCTACGGGAGCGTTCGTTATCTTGATTTACACCTGTTCACTTTGTACAAATCGCATCGAGACTTTCTTATCACTCAGTATGCTGTGTATTTAATAACTGAACAAGATTTCAGGTGGTCCGACCAAATGTCGAACGAAAGCTTTTATGTTGTCCAGAACTTACATCTTCACCTATCATAAACTCTACTAGATCGCCCATAAATGCAGCAAATGATTTTAACTTCATTTTCCGCCGGTGAAATGCGAGATGCCCTTTCGAGTTTTAAAAATACTACCGGGTTTTCTCGAAAATAAGCCCTCCCGAAAATAAGCCCTCCCGAAAATAAGCCCCCCCCGGGCTTATTTTCGAAAGTCTTCTCGAAAATACCCCCCGGGCTTATTTTCCGGTCAAAAATTATTCCGTCCGCGTCAAAAAAACATACCACTTTTGCTGCCTTTTCTCGAAAATACGCCCGGGGCTTAATTAAATGAGCATGTTATATCACAGTGCAAATCGCGATTTTTGCACGGTAAATNGCAAATCGCGATTTTTGCACAATAAATGTTGAATTCGTTTCCTTATTGGCACAACACAAACTTATTGATAGATTACAGCTACTGCTTAATAGTGATGATGATCGCATGTGAAAATTTTAACGAATCGGGGGCAAAATACTGCAATTTTTGCATTTCTCGAAAATAAGCCCGGGGCTTATTTTCGAGAAAACCCGGTAGTAACGTTTACCGGATAAGTTTGCAAAAGAGAGAAGAACGTATAAATACAATTACTCAGAGGAAAAAATAGATGCACGATAAATAAAATGAACGGCTGAGCAGTGCCTAGTTATACAGTAATTACTATACTGCAACCACCTGTGAGGCGAATCTTGCAGCGAATCTGAACGGCAGGCGTTACGGTGTCTTTTTTTCTATGTTTCGCCTGTAATTCTTGTTAATAATGAAAAGCCGCGAGTCTGTTTTCAGGATGGTAGCTTAATAAAAAGAAGAAAGAATTCATGCGAATGCAAGTATCTATGCTAGACAACTACAAAAAGAAATGATCAACTGTGTCGTCAAGGCACTAACAAAATAATCTATTCATAGAAAATGAAATATCTTAGTTGAACACATCGATAAAGAATCAACTATTACAGAGGCATTTACATAGAATTAACTCTACAAATAGCTGCATTCAACTGGGCAGCCAACGCATTGTTGGTTGGAAGAGTGGTAAAATCACTTGTGAATGTATTGTTAGCGCCAGATGCAAGTTGAGAAAGAATGGTCTGGTTAACTGCAGGTCCGATACCGACAACGATAATGGTGTGGTTACTGTTCTTCAGTTGATCCGAATACTGCTGCGCCTGCGATACCTCTGTTGGATCGCTAAAAATAGGGACTATTCGAAGTGTTTAATTCCAGCGTATAATAAGCCTATATTGTATATAAGCTCTGCTATTTAGTTCATAAAACTATCACAACAAACAAGTCGGGCAGTAGGCTGAAAGAGAGTGATTCTGAGATATGATATAGAAAAATACCTTGTTGATGTGAAGAGTAAAACTACGCGTTGCACGCCAGCACGCCATCCCAAGGTTGGATCATAGGCTACTTCTTTCAGACCACTATAAAAAGATTCAATATAAATACGGTTAATTTTCAGCTACGCTTGATGAACTGAACTATGAGATGCTGGGAGCACCCTGCAACCACTTCATGGATTCAAGCGCATCCTTTAACTCTTCGGCACTGTTATATCCAAACGATCCTTGAACGTTGATATTGCCCTTTTCATATCCAACTGGGTTAGCTTCGAGCTGAAGAGGTGAAACTGTCCAAAACGAAGATACGAGAACTTCTGCGATGAAGAGAATTTGCTGAAAAGACAAAGTGTGATTATAGATATGCTTCTTCGGTGAAAGAACGATGTTGTTATTTCGGAAACAACGTGGGCCCTGATTGAGAAAAATTCTTGACCAGAAGAATTCATGAACCTTCCGAAAAACAAGCCTTTCTTTATCCACCGCGACTGCACATCTCACTCCAATCGTTTACATCGTCAAAATTGATTTGCGAGCGCAGTCCAATAGAGACGTCGACGAGTATGAGAACGTCCCTCTTGCAGGAACAGGAAGACGGCAGCGTTGAAGAAGGAAAAGTAGATGGTGAAGGTAGCGCTGGCGTCGACGAACCGCTACCATCATATTCACCTAAGAGAAGATACTGGTTGTACCTTGCAAAGGCAGCAAATAATTTAATTGAAAATGAATGAGATAGAAGTAAAGAATTGAAAATTTTTAAATGCTCTTTGCGTCCTGGGGCCAATTTCATAAAATTACTGAGAATTCTGAATTCAGAAATAAACCCTCAATTCTCAATTCCCAACAGTTGAGATTAAAACTGTTGAGATTGAGTTTACAACAGTTCCAGTTTCATAAAAGTGTTGAGAAATAGCGATTTTACAACTGTTATGAAAAAACATAGTGAATTACTTTAATTTTAATAAGCAATAATCATCTAGAAGATTTACAGTTGCCATCAAAGCCTAATTGATAAAATGATTCGTTTTATTATTCCAACCTGTTATTGATACCGGGAAAGGATCTTAATACTTACAAAGAAATGAAGACGTAACGTTATTGCAAGGTGCCGATTTCCATTGGCCGAGACGACATCCAGGTTCGTCTTTACTGCATAGTTGAATACATGATGCAGAAGGATCGGTAGGATCGGAATGTCCAGGAGCAAATTGTTTGTAGGAGAAAGGCTCTCCATCAACCCATTGGAAAGGAGAATCATCAGTACTGAACCCACCAATCCATAAATCTGTGCTCTGTGGAAATTTTCGCAACAGGCTCTCTAAAAGAGCAAAGATCATCAAATTTCCGATAAAAGATCGCCAATACCAAATAATGCTTGGTTTCTGGATCATAGTTCTACACTGTTGTGATTTTGCGATATTAGGGGTTATCAGCAGGCTGCCAATCGCTATTTCAATATATAATTCAATTGAACATGATTAAAGCATTAAAATTATAAAAATATTTTAGTTTATCAAATGCGCTTGTAATAATAACATAGTTAAGATTATAAGTAATTTGCAAAGATTTCTTTTCGCTCAAGGAGGCATTTTGCAGTAAAAACCTATGAAAGTAAAGCTCACGTATGTAGCTTGTTTCAAAGGCATTTCGAATGGACGCGAGGAATCCTCCGTAGTGGTTTTTTTCGCAATACTCTTCAGCAGAATACCACTCCGACGCGTTTTCTGTGACTAGTTCAAAGCATCTCGTAGGATCCTGCAGCATGCACTGACCGGCAGCATTGGACAATTTGATGTTCCAGAATAACGACATTGCAATAATATAGAAAATGGGAGAAAAGCGTTTCATGGTTTCAAATGAGAATACAGCAATAGAAGCAATATTACAAAGACAGAAGGAAGAGCGCTACTCGCAGTCGACTTGGCGTAGCGTGTTAGGTGCTTAACACAATCAGTGCGAGCTGAATGCTACGGGAGCGTTCGTTATCTTGATTTACACCTGTTCACTTTGTACAAATTGCATCGAGACTTTCTTATCATTCAGTATGCTGTATATGTAACAACTGAACAAGATTTCAGGTGGTCCGACCAAATGTCGAACGAAAGCTTTTATGTTGTCCAGAACTTACATCCTCACGTATCATAAACTTTACTAGACCGCCCATAAATACAGTACATGATTTAAGCATTTTTGTCCCCTGACGAAATGTAAGCGGCCCTATTGAGGTATAAGAACATTTAATTCGCTAATTAAGATATGCAAACGTTGAGAAAAGAGTGTCCAGTTATAGTAATCAAAGGAAAAGAGTAAATAACCACAAAGTAGTAGAATAATGCAATAGAATGCGATTGGTGTACAGAAGACGTTTTGTGCACGGCTAAAGCTTTTATTTTCACTCGTACAAGCTTGTAATCAATCATATTTTCTTTGGCTGCAGTTGATAAGGCAATTTAAATTTTCTGCGGCATCGTTCATGTCGTTTAGCCACCAGTATGCTGTAATTATCACTTGTTGAACTCAACGCCAGTCATCGTACATATTGTTTTTGTGGTGACCGTTAGTTCTGCCAGGAGCATTCTACGCAAAATCATGCGGATGGAATATTTGTCCTATGACAAACGACTCGCGTGCTACTCAATTGCTTGCGTCACGCTCAACCGCGAGTCGGCTCGGCAAACAAAGGACACATTTATTTCTTGGCATACTTCAAATGCATTGCGCTAAGGCGAAGCTAAATCCACTCAATAGCTCTTATTTCTTTCCTTTTTTGCCTCCCAACTGCTCCGCGTCCTAATTTTTCTCACTGATTCTATTAATCAATGTAAGTCGCTGATTCCTTGTATGAGGCAGAATTAGCCATAATAATCGTTCTTAGCCAACAACAATGAAAGATTTTTGACCTCGTGGATTATGTGAATGAATACTGCGAAAGAAAAATGACGGTTAATGTGCTGGTAAGATTGTAACAATCATTTTGTCGCGTACCATAATAAATAAGTAGCAGGTTGTTTCAGCGTCTTCAAAAAAATATAAAAAGATTGTTGGAAAGCACACCAAATCGAACGTTAAAAACTGCTACAAGTGTATGGTTGCCAGTTGTGTATGATTGCGGTCTTACGAGTTTGCAAGCGAATGTCAACTGCACTTTACCCGGTGTTTCTCATGAGATTCTCGACTTTATACTGACAGCGCTCAGCATACCGTATCATTTGGATGGCAAGTCATGGGAAGAGTGGGGAGGATACGACTACGATAATGAAACGTGGACGGGCACGCTCGGTAAGATTACGCGAAACCTTTGTGGGATGACATTGTTGGTTTTTTATAACTGGTCACGTACCGGTTAACGGCTGGCTAGATGTGACGTGAATATTATTTCATTTCCGGGTAGTGTCATACATTTGACGTGAAATGAAATTTTAAAGCACAGCTGGCAACGGGATAAATTTAAGCTCTTCGGGGTTCGAGGGACAAGAACTCTTGCGTCACTTAATTTTTCAACTTAATATGCAACACAATGGCATAAAAGGTCTTAGGTATTTAAGCAACGCTTTCAGGAGAATTGTACCGCGGTAACTACGATATGTTCGCCGGCGAGTACGAATACACGGAAACGCGCGACGAATACTTTGACTATTCTTACTTTTTGAGACAGTCCGAGCAAGTTTTCATTAGAAGTAAACCGATCAACTCGGGCTATATGATCAACCCGCTAAAGCTGATCTTCGGAGCGTTCAGCAACGCCGTGATAGTGGCGTTCTTCGGTACTCTGCTGGCGCTCGGGGTGGGTTTGGCGCTATGCAAAAGCTTGGAGTATACGATGCAGCACAGCCACCAAAGCAGCTTCCTCGCTTACTTGTGGCACGCGCCCGATCACCGTAGTCTCAAGTCGGGTCGGACAATCTTCTTGCTCTTTTCTTTCTTCACCGCCCTCGCCAGCGGCCTTCTTCAACCGACACTCTTAACTCAGCTGCTTATTACCCCCAACGAACGTCCCTTTAGCAGCATTGAAGAGCTCATCAGAGTTCTTGATTCAGGCAAGTATAAGCTCGTTACCGAAAATCCTACCTACAGCTTCTTCGAGACGATGGAAACTTCCAACTTGTCATATTATGTTCGATTGAAAATGGCGGTGCAGAAAAATGGGCTGAGAATCGTCAACAGTTTGGAGAAGGTCACGACGGTGCTAAAAACGGGCAATTATTTGTATCCCAGCAGCTCACACAAGGCGGCGATTATTCTACAGGATGATTGCAACTTGGAGGTACGGTAGGCTAGTTCAGAAAAAGTGAATCCTTCTCAGGACCGCGTGAATGGCTGCATTTTTCAAATTTTCTTTATTGCTGTTTTATCGCAATTCTCCGCTTTTATACACACTAGGTGTCTTATGAAATAATGAGACCGATACAGCGTATAATTCTGTGTCCTTTGACAGATCGTTCCACTCGACGAATTGCCGCGGACATGGATAGCGTTCATGTTCGCTCCAAATTCCACCTGGATACCGGTATTCAATCAAGCTTCCATCATGTGGCAGTCATATTTTCATTATACCGAAGAGAAGTACACTAAGGGAGCGCTGAAGTGCACAAATGGCATTGCGAAAGGGAAATTTGGAGTTCAACCGCTGGCGCTCAAATCCTTTATCGGAATGTTCATCTTTTTATTCATTGGATTAACTACGGCTTTATTTATGCTCTGCATCGAGCTCATACTATCGATGCTGATGAAAGCTCATAGACAAGGAATAAAGCGCGCGGGAGCCGTGAATTTGATGTTGCAAACGATAGATGAAATTATGCATCCTGTCGGCGCTTACGACGGTACTACTCTAAATAGACGTTTACACAACCGCCAGCGTCAGCGGTCCGATCATTTCTTTTTCGGTAACAGAAGGCTGACAGAAATCAGTTATACCAGCGATGATACTTGACTATTCTGACATGTTCAAGGTCGGAAGTGGCTATCAGACACCTCTCGATTTCCGTATCGTCGTTTAGCGCAGTTATTGCGCGTTAATGGTAAAATTAATATTTGAGTATACTATTTCCATACTTAAATTTGTAATATTCAGCTTTCAAGAGAGTTTCGAAGCATACAAATAATTGTGATCGCTCGAAGGTGATATTCTATATCAGGCTACAGTTACCTCTACTGCTCATTTCTGTTCTTTGCTGCACGACGATTAAATGATTTGTCACATATGTTTCCTTTGGTAAAGTATATTATGAAGGATTGCTGTTGAGTAATAAACTGTACCATCCATTATTGTTCTACATCGATTGTCGCTTTGCATATGATTTATTTATGTACTGTAGATAGTAGCAGCGTGTGGGCATTTTCTCCTTGGCGACAGTTTCCAACACTCTGTTTGAGTATGACGGCTACGCAGCGAAATTTTATTAGAGTTTAATTGCTACGCAGTCGTGCGGGACAAGTTTCGGCGCGTTGCCGTTCTTGGTTCAAGTCACCGACTCGACTCGCTTGCACAAAACAAACTGCTTCTATTTCTACATGACTTTAATGCGTCGTTAGAAATGCTCTGAATACTCGATTGAATTTGTTGAAGGTGGATGTAAACCTAAAACCATAGTGGATAACCTTTACGCTATTTTGTGTTCATTCAACTTGCGGGGAAATGAACTAATTGAAGAATAATAATCTTCTTACTTTAAGACGAAACACGACAACGACGACGATGGCAACGTCGAAGGAAGCAGTCGTTCTATTGCTCGACGTTGGCGCCAATATGGCTTTGCCTGCCAACAACCGTGGTGATACTTATCTCGATTTGGCTCTGGAAGGAATTCAGTGGATATTGAATAGAAAGGTTGCTATATCATCAGCTTTATAGTTCCGTTTCTATCATTTACACTCTATCTAATAGTAATATTCTCTGCACATCGATTAAAGACCTCAGTCTCTTTATTTACTCTAATAGCGCTTTGTTACGAGAGAAAACGATCATTTAATAAATGCAAGTTGAGGTTAGCGAAAGTAATCTGGCCATCTCTTCTTTCAGGGATGCCAGGTCGAAAATCGTTATTTAAGACAAATTTTTTGAAGTTTAAGAATTTTTTAAGACAAACGCTTCCGATTTAAGACAAAATTTAAGACAAACTATCACATCGTTTTTTTGAGACTTTTTCGACATTTCTTTTTATATGAAAAAGAAGAATAGGCTTTAGTAGTAACATCTGATCTCTAAGAAAGACAAAATGATGACAACACAACCGTAACTTTTCAGCGAATGACAAAAATTAACACGTTTGCTTGCTCCCTTTTTGTCTTAATTTTTGTTGTCTTATAAGATTTAAGACAGAGCACCTAAATTTAAGACAAATTCTTAAATTTAATTGAATATGGCAAGCCTGTCTTCTTTGTATGTGGTAAAATTGATCGTAACAGAAAAGTTACGAATGAGGAACTCACATAATCATTCGACTAGCGATTTAACGAGCATATTTTTGGAACTCACAAATGTGGGTGTATTTTGCGGGAACAAAAAAGATAGGTGAAAAATATTAGCGCTTTCTCAAAAAGACTACCAGAAACCGTTGGAGTATAGCCAAGTTAAGCTACTATCTATGATTTAAATTACGTTTAGATATTTGCGGAATCTAAGGACGAAGCAGCACTCGTGTTGTTCGCTAGTGACACTACGAAGAACCCACTGGAGGATGGCGACAGTTACAGCAACATCGAAGTGGTCAGCGAATTGCAGGTGCCGACCTTTGATCTGATCAAGTACGCGCAGAATGAAGTTAAGGCCACCGAAAACGAAGGCGACTGTGAGTGCTGCTGTTCTTTCTATAATTGTTCAGGGTATATTAGAAGAATGCTTTACTCGGTTCTAGTCCGAAAGTCATTTTTCCACAGTACGGTAGACTAAGAATGCCGAAACACCTAGAAAAGGACTCTTAAATGTAGTATTTATTCGTTTTTTACTTTGTACGTCGTATAGTGCTTTTGTTTGTTCGAAGTAAAAATTGCAGAATAGTAGAAGTGTGGGTTGTTATTTCCTTTTGAAGTGTAATACTGTGACAGTCGAAAGAATTATTGTTGCGCATATCTCATAGCGTTGAGATAAATGTTACATTGTCCAAAACGGTTTTTTGAGGCTGTGTTAATGAGAGAGTATAATTACTTTCTTTCAGCAATAATGCCACTTACCGACAATGTTCAAGATTGTACAACTAAATCTGATTACACAATGTTATTTTTTCCGTATTGCAGTTCTGTCGGCATTAGTGGTTGCATCGGAAGTGCTGCGCGGCGGCACAGATGGCAAGAAGTTTGCTCAGAAGACGATTGTTTTGCTTTCCAATTTGGGCGGTTCTTTGGTCGATGCGGACGAAAAAAACTACAAACAAATCGCCAATGCATTGCAAGCGAATGGCATCGAACTCAACGTCATGTAAGTGTCTTTTTAGCTCGATATGTCTGTCTTCCAGGGCCTTTCATGACATTTCTTTACTTTTGCATTCAAATTCGGCAAATTTCAACTACTCGCGGTCTCAACATTGATCTCTTTAGCGGAGCAGATCAAAGGAAATCGGGAGAAGATGCGGATGACAACGATGACGATCAAGCGGGAGCTTCTGCCGCCAACAATGACCGTAATCAGGGAGGTGGCGCGAAGAAGACCGACAATATGCTCAAAGGAGAAATGGTCATATCCCGTCTTTTGGAGATCGTCGACGGAGAGACTTATTCGCTCAGGTTGGCAGCTTTAATAATTCATAATGGACACTGTGATCATTGATCAACTTGCATCTTCGATCCTGAAGAATTCTGTTTCGAAAAGAGATACTCATCTGTACCATTTCCACTTATAATGAAGACATTCTTTGTCACAAATAGCGCTTTTCATATTGATTTAATTGGAGACCGTCCTTTTTGATTTTGAAAGTGTTTTTGGTTGAATGGGAATCATACACTCTCAATTTCTTCGTTAGTTGTAAAATGACGTTTCGCCTTGTAACGAAAAGGGTTTTGGCGGAAAGTTTTAATTGTGGCTCTTCTTATTCTTCCTTCATGCTTTGCGTTCTTTAAATCTAAGATTCAGCTCACGAGAATAAAGGCATAATTTTACTTGCTGCAACGGTGCTTTCTTCAAAGCTTTATTATCGATGAAGAAATGGCGAATTTATTGCACGATGATGCGCTCTTTAAATTAAACACTCGCAAATTTTCTTCAACGCGAGATTGGTCGTTTTCCTGCTAATATAGTAATTTTTCGTTCGCACTCCTTTCGAGCCGATGATATGGTAGAATTTTAATGAATCCACTCGGCGATCGGCAGTTTTTGTTAACTAATGATTTAAAGAAGTACTTTTATTGCAGCGAGGCGTTGGAAATGTTGTCCTATTTCTCTACTCGTCAAGTCAAGCCGATGCCATGGAAGTGCGACCTCGAATTAGGCGAACAGGTCAAGGTCCCGTTGATCTTGTACCTCAAAACCAAGTCGGCCAAACTGAAGCAGACCTGGAAGCGATTCGATCCGTCTAGCAATACGGAGGTGACTGCTAGCCTTTTAAATTATGTTTTAAACTAGATTTACTCTTTTATCATGCATTATGATCAAAAAGCTTCGGGCGCATTCTGCCTTCTTTTGTATGTAATAAACTGTGTTGCGTGCGTAAAATATTACGACGCGCGATGAAAAGTTTGCTGCGTGCAGTTGAAGTACGCATATTTACTCATTTATATTATTTCATGCTATCATGTGGCTCAAGCGTCCCTTAATACACAGTATGCTCTTCTATACCCATATAAAGATACCATTTGTTTACTATTCAAATTTCCCGCTCTTTTCAGGTTCAAGCCGAGCAAATGTACGAGCGGTTGAAAGTGGCGGAAGACCAGCCGGGTCCCTCAACCGACGACGACAATGACCGACCCTTTGAACTGCCAACCGCTGATCAGTTTCAAGTGAACAAAGAGGACCTTGTCAAAGGTATTGACTGTGTATTGCTGTGTAATGGCTTTTATCTTTTACGATCTGTATACGGTATAATTTTGCTAACTAGAGAGGTCTGTGGACGATATTACCCATTTAGAGTGGACAGCATTCAAATATTAATGGAGCATAAGCGATGTTTTGTACTATATGCTTTATTTAGAATGGAAGCAGTCATAATTCCTCATTTTGAGGCAGTGTAAACTCTGTCATATTGTATTTCAGGATACAAATTCGGAACTACTCTGGTTCCTTTCACCGAGGATGATCTGGCTGCTCTTAAATATAAGCCGGACGGCAAATGTCTGATGATCCTCGGATTTACAAAGAAGGAAAAGGTATGCGCGGTTTAAGTTTTTTGCTTGTTAGACTGGATTCATGACATTTCGCATTTTTGCTGACGATTTTTCCCATATCCCAGTTTTTGTCGTTACAATTCTATTCTTTTGCGTCACAACAATTATCTGGAGATATTGCCAAATATTAATTTGATAAATTGTTGACGTAATTATGATAGTAATAATAAATACTATTGAATCGATAATATCATTTGATGCGCATATATCAATTACTTGATGATCTGTGTAACGCGCTTATTTGAGCAATATGTTAGTAATTTTGCATTTATTATTACTATTGATTGTTTCTTAGGTTCTGCGTCAATATCTCGTTGGTGACGGTACTCACTACGCCATCCCAAATCCAAGCGATGAGGTAGGTATGGTCACAATTTGCCAATCTGTAGCAAAAAATCTTCAATTGAATAAGGCAAATGGCTTCGAATAGTCGATAGCGCTTGCATCAATTTACGCACATAAAAACCAGTAAATGAAGATCAGTCTTGGTGAAAAATCGTGTTCAAGCACCGAAAAGAGAGCAAATCTTTGCCAGTTACGGTGTCTAGCGATATTTCGTGTTATTGATCGAACAATGATGATTATAATTCGCCGCTTCCTACCTCTATGTCATTATTACATTTGTGTTCCGCAGGTGGGAGCAGTGGCTTTCTCAGCACTGGTTCAGGCGATGGACGAGGAAGGTCTCGCCGCGATCGTTCGCTACGCCTACAACGCTCGATCGGCGCCGAGATTGGGCGTTTTGTTCCCGAAACGAAGCAGGGGTGATTCCACGAAGGAACGGCCGGATGTATGTTGGCACTCTTAATAATTTCATATGCTCAGTTGCAAAGCATACATAGCACTTTTGTTTGATCGATGGAGCGAAGGTTTTTGGATATTATATTCATACTGTACGTTTCGAATATGCACACGTTTTCTGTAAGACTTATAACTCGAAACAAATTTTATGATAAACGAGGCATTTTGGATAAAATTCATCCCTTTATTAGCGTCTACCACGATTGACGCCATATGTTTAGATGTTCGTCTACACTGCTCTGCCCTTCTCCGAAGATCTCCGATGCTTCATTTTCCCCGAGTATCCGGCCAACACGGAGCCTGATGATAGTAAGTTCATATTGATGAATAGTTGTAAAAGGTACATCTCTTATTCTTTTCAGCCGACCAAATGCAGGCTGTTGACGAACTCATCAACTCCATGGATCTCACTACTTCTCATGTGTAAACTATTTTAATATTTTTGTATATATTCCCCGGATTTAAATCCATTACATACATTGTATAGTACTATATTATTGTATCTTAGGTGGAACGTGTGATTGGCGGGTTAGAATAGACTTGAAATATTATTCTAATTTTTTTCTACGCCAACATCACCAGATTAAATATGCGGAATAGTAATTTCTATTATGTCGAAGGTGAATGCAAAACGGACGGGTTGGAATGGTAGAGAATGACTGTTACTAATGTTTGAATTCATCTATAGTCACTATATCTCAATCCACTGCTTACATTGATTAGTAATTTATTATTGCCTTGGAGATGAAACACATGATCGACGAGTTAGAATGGACACGAATCAATGATTTTTGGTTTTTCTTTTCAATTGCTGTTTCGATTTTTTTCAGTTTTTTTCGAAATGACCGTAATCCTTTTTGTAAGTCGCTCAAATTATCTATGAGCTCTTCATCAAACAACATATTTTAGTTTATTTGATAACGATTGATAGGGTTCATACTAGTACATCTGCAACGAACGCGTCATATACTTGTAATTTCTTGATCTTTCGAGGAAAGCTGTCGTTAATCAGGCTGTATGCTACGAAAGTCGACAGCGATCAAAGTAAAATATTTCCGCGTATGGAAACCAGATATAGCTTGTGATAAGAACTTGGATTTCCTCGTTAATAAAGACACTTGACAATTCCAAGAGGACCTTTTCCTTTTTGCTTTGACTGAAAAATGTCCTCTTCGACTAGGATATTGTCAAATTTGATTTTATAAGTATCTTTATAAACGTAGAAGCACAGTGAAATTTGTTTACAGCAATCCTTAGGGAACCGGTCAAAATGCCCAGTATGAGCAAACCCGATATAAAAAGATACTGTAATATAAATGAATAAAGGATGTGCTTTATTCAGGGATGCGGCGACGGGACGACGAGTGGAGGACCTGCGTCCGGAGCAGGTGCTGAATCCGCACATGCAGCGCGTGTACCAGATGCTGCAGCATCGCGCTCTCTATCCCGACCAGCCCTTGCCCGATGCCGAGTCACGCATCGTGCGCGATCAGCTGGAACCCCGCCAGGAGCTCGTCAACCTCGCCGCCGGCGCTATTGAGAAGATCAAGCGCCGCTTCCTGCTCACCCCCGTCGACGATGGCAAACGAAAGCGACGCGCCGCCGCCGAAATGTTCGCCAACGCGTACGTCTTACTTTTTTTATTTGTTCAAAGAAATGGCGTGTTTCACAGTAATTCTTCTATCTTGCTTTCAGTTTCGTCATATTAGCATTTAAAGTAGTCAACATTGCACTCAAACTTGTCAATGTTGGGTTCAGTTTTGTCATCTCCGCATTTAGTACACTAATTTGATGATATTGAATGCAAAATTGACGAATTATGACGATTGGCGCTGTATCATCGAGCTAATTATTAGAGTGTAGATGAATGTTGTAGATTTGCCTACTATGGTGCATTTTCAGAGGCGCCACAGCGGAGCCAGCGATGAAGATGTCGAAGCAGGACGATGATGCTCCGGCCAATATCGGCTCCGTCAATCCAGTTCGCGACTTCAACTCACTCGTAGTGCGGGACTTTAATCAAGGTCAGTGCTCTCATGTCGCTGTTTCTTTTGCATCTCATTCAGATGCCTAAGCTTGTCTTTATCTCCTCAGTTTAAAGGAGAACTGCGTTCACCAATACTTGATAGAAATGTTTCGTATCTTATCTTCAGTTACTTATGACCAAATATGCTGCACATCCCTTGCAGGTAGAAATGAGTGAAGCTCTCCGTCAAATATTAATGCGCACCTCTGTCCTCGATTCGTATCTTATGAAGTTGCATTTTTTATCTTACTGCTGCTTTGCTATCAGCGAGCGTCAGTTATTGAGAATCTTTAGCGGCTGTTCTCAACGCACTCTTCGGATACTAAGTCTCGAGATTCTGCATTTGTCTCTTGTATCGCACTGCATTTACACATTCATCAGTATAAAATTCCTGCGTCGCCAAAGAACTATCATTTATACGCGTCAGTTCGTATATGTTAAATTTGTTCGGCTGGTCAGTAGTTGCAGTTTTAGTTGACTACATTTAATGACGTTTAAAGCGATGAAATTAATAAAATGTTCTTCTTTCAGCCGTCACGCAGCTAATCAGCATGATTCAACAGTTTGTCTTCGACACGTTGGGCAACCAGGCGCTCTACCAGAAAACGCTCGACTGCCTGATGGCGCTACGGGATGCAGCACTACAGTATGCCAAGCCAGATAGCTATAATGAATACCTCATGCGACTGAAAGAAGACTGCGTCACTAACAATCGCACTGATTTCTGGAAGCAGCTACTCCAGCATAGCGGTCAGCGTGGCTTATTTTTACAGTTTTTTCATCAGTGAGAAAGTCGAGCGTGAATCACTCGATATTCATAGCTTGTCATTTTATATTGCTGTGCTTTTTAAATAATCTCTTTGTTTTATAAACTCCCACTCGTCAGTCGCTAAGAGAAATTGACACTACGAGGCTTATTTGAACATGCCGTAAAAATGTGTTGTTTCCTTTAGAGATTTGTGAAATTTGCTGTAAATATAGTCAAGTAAAAAGAGATTACCGACTGCTTTTATCGAAGAACTAGCTCGATATTTTATACATAATGCCGCGCATGAAATATTGCATTTTATTTTTCAGTGCAATTAAAGTGTCAGAGATTTTGCTATTTTATATGGAACTATATACAATGGGAACCAATTGTACCGGTAAATAGGGAGCGGGCAGATTTCGACCGGTGTAGGCGATTATCCTTACAAGCGATTTTTGCCCTGTGCAAAATATGGTAGTCTGAAAATTTAGGACGTCATTTGTGACCGTAAAGTAACGACATAAGCGAAACCATTATAAATAATATATATGCTTTACTTTATTCGCCTCTTTTTAGCCAAAGTTAAGCCGATTTCCAAGTCTGAAAGCTCGAGCAGCGACATGACTCAGGATGAAGCGGACGCACTTATGGCCCAGCGAGAAATTAAAGAAGAGACAAAGAGTAGCCAACTGCCTGAAAACGACAACCTGGTTCGTTTATCCTCTTTTCGGGCAAACAGAAGGAGCTATCTAACATGTCCAAGGGCAAGGGACTTTTAGAGGCAGACAGGGGCCTACCCTCATCCCAGTTTATGAGAATCATCCCATCATCCCTCACAGTTCAACAGATTTTTCTGTTTTGTCCTGTTTTCACTCGTTATGATACTATTCATCGCTGATTTCAGCTAGACGAACTGGAATGATAATGGCTGCGAAGCTTTTGTGATGATCAATACTGTTATAAGAATACATATGATTATTTTCATTATAGCTATGATTTGCGATCGTTCCTGCCTGGTCAATTTTGTTTTACGCACTTTGAATAAAATTTGTGAATTATCTGATCTTTCTTTCGGCAACTTTGCAACTTCACGCACGATCTCATGAATAAGTGACAAACTGACTTTGTTCAAAATTTTGTCTACGCCACGTAGAACCACTTAACTGAAGTGCCCGAAGCCTCACGATTTTTGACAGCACTCAACTGCTGCGCGAACTTGAGATGCTTGGGATCCTTTTACGTCCCGCATCACCTTTGCTCGCTGTTCTGCCTCGATGGTTACCATAATCGCTCTCTAGACCGGCTTAATGCAAATTTTAAGGCCATCGTTTCTCAAGGTAATGTTGGACCTTGACCGACCTCTGCATAAACTCTTTGATTTTCCCTTCTTGGTCACATTTGTGCTTCTTATGTCTACTGTGATTTATATCTTCTCTCTGTCTACTCTCACACACTTTTCTACCATTACTTTATCTTTTATGCGGATCATTTTGCTCCGAATGATGCAATAGTTTGCTGTTTCAGATGGCTTTACCGCGCTTACAGTAGACAATGACCGCGATTGGATCTTGCTTTGGCGCAAGGCGCATGCGTGAGTGGAGTAAAAATAGCGTCACTTACAAGCAATGGCGGAATATAATCGCGACGGTAATTGCCGCAACCGCAGTAACAATTTGTTTACGTTTTATTACATCTATAGTCAATTTCATGTTTGATATGGTGGTTTAATTGACATGATATTGATTATCATTGTTTTTTTCAAGTACTTTTTAGGGGTTGAGGATGACGAGCGTTCATCTCGTTGCGTTGTATGCAGTTTAGGAATGCATCATCTTCAAGTGATCCTATCATAGCAGTGCCTTTCGTCTTTTATATGAAGAAGGCACGATCATCGATCGTTTCATGTCGCATCCACTCTGCTCGGTTATTAAGCGTACATATGGCGGATATTTTAGATGAGGATAAAAGCGGGTGATAGCTGAACCTGTTTTTGTTATTCAAATGCCGTAGTAATCTCAAGCGTATGGTGACATTTAAAAGATATTTTAATTGTAACACAAAATTTTGTCATGAAATTGTTACATCTTTATCAACCAATTGACATTATTGCCATAAAATGATAACTAGATCGAAATACTAACATCTTGCGTCTCTATCTCATGATAATAAAAGACGGGGTGGAGACCCAAGATATACGAAGGCCCTCTTAGGAAGAGAGGAAACTCTTTTCAGTCGATTTTCTGCACATTTTTCTAATACAGTAGGCGTTTTTTAATAGGGTGAGTGAAAAATAGCGCTGAGTAATAAGAAGTTTTAGCTTATATTGTTTTTATTCACTCTCCCGTTTCAGAAAAGACCTTACTCCGCGAATTTGGTTGAAAATTCAGGATGTCTTTCTTGACCAGCTTTCTCAATTTGTTCTCTTATTTCTTCTTTCACTCTGCCAGATGCATGTAAAATAATGCTCTTCAATCTCAGTAATTTTTGTGCTGTTTTGGCTAAATTTTCAGTCACTTCTTCGTCGTAGTAATTCAAAATATAATCTCGAACATTTGAATCATAAACATCCATAACATGAATTTTTTCAATGCATTCACACTTTTGCAAATAATGTACAAATCCAGGGTAAGTTTCTTCGACCAAATAATCAGCAGAAAGCTTCAAACATTTGATAGCGTTATTCTGTATTTGGTCTGTAATTGACTGCCATGTAGTTATATCTATATCGCATCCATAAAATTCCACAGTGGCATTTGCTGGCAACGTTGCAATGTAAAGATTTGTGCTGCTGCTAATTTCACATTCACTGAATTGCAGATTATTCAGGGATGAACAACTTGTGATGGACAAATGAGAATTGGCTTCAAAAGTGCACATCTCAAATCCCAATGATTGAAGACTCATCAACTCACTGAATGATATTAGGTCATTGTAATGAATTTTACAGTTCCGCATTGTAATTTCCATCTTTTCAAGATTCTTGCACGTTTGTAAGTGGAATAAAAATTCCTTATTAAAATCACTTCTGAATAGTAGCTTCAAACATTTGACAGAATTTTCCTTTACTGCATCTGTAATTGACTGCCATGATGCCATATCAATTGTGGTTTCATAGAATATTACAGTGTCGATTGCTAGCAATGCTCCGATAGAAAGTTTTGTGCTGCTTTCCATTTCACATTGGCTGAACTTCAGAATTTTCAGGGATGGGCAACCTGTTAATGACAACTGAGAATTGGCTTCAAATTTGCATCTATAAAATTCCGATATTGCGATTGTTAGTAGCGTTGCAATATCAAGGTTTGTGCTTTTAATTGTACATTCACTGAATTTCAGATTTTTCAAGGAAGGACAGTTTTGTATGGATAACTGAGAATCGGCTTCAAATGTGCATCTAAAGAATTCTACGGTGCCAATTGCTGACAATGTTACAGTACTCACGATTGTGTTTCTAATTATACATTCACTGAATTTTAGATTTTTCAGGAGTGGACAGTTTGTGATGGACAGCTGAGAATTGACTCCAAATGTGCAGTTCAGAAATTTTAATGAGCGGAGCTTCATCAGGTCACAGAATATCAATGTTGGATTAGATATATTGAATGAGACAGTTTTTTCATCGTGAATAGATGTGTTTATTAATATTTTATTCCCTTGCATAGTAATATTTTGAATATTGCTGCACTGTTTGAGGAACCAATTCAATGTTGAATTGTTCAATCCAGCTGTCGTACTGAATGCGTCAGATGAAATTTCCAGGTTAACATCTTGTATATTTTCAAAATAAGATTTGCGCTTCTCTTTGTTTAAAGGCAAAGAGGCTGATAAAGCGATACGTAAGAGAAACATATCAAATTCAGTCATTATTTGTGATTGAGAATATCTTTGAGATGCCCTCATGTACAATTGAGCATTTTGCAGTAACCATTCACTTGTAGGATCATTTGAACATAAGCAGTAGTATGCAGCAAGAAATTCTTGTATGGTTCTATGCGGAAAATGAAATGAAGTTATTAGTTTGAAAGAATAGTTATATTTTTTCTCTTTTCTCAGCAACCCAACCTGTTCTATAATTGGTTGCAAATTAAATTTTTCATTTTCAGAACATTCAAATATATCCTTTTCTAAATTGTGCAGTGCCATTTTGCCAAGACATTGAAGCTGAGGAAATAGTAGGTAATGATCTTGAATAGTTTCAAACTTGTCATCGGAACCATTTTGAAAACCAAAAGAACAGGGAATATCACGATCTGGGAAATCCTGCTGATGCCTATCAATTAGCCACCTTATGATATTGCAGTACAATTCTAATAATGTACCATCAACGATTCTTTCATGAACCAGGCAAATGAATGTCAGAAACAAAGGTATATCTGCAAGTTTTTTCAAATTTTGATTACTCCTCAGTAAAGTGTGTACTGCCGCAATTTTTTCTTCATTATCAATCTCTTGTGAAACAAAGTGATTGGATATATATTTCTTCTTTTGTTCATCAGTAGTAAATCCAAGCACTTCAGCAAATAAAAATCGTCCTTCACGTCCTTTTAGATTTGATAAATAACCCTTTCTAGTTGTTATGACAATATTAAACAATGGTGTATCATCAATTGTCTTTGCTGATAAGTATGCATTCAGTTCGGTGCATTGTTTGTTCAAAGACGACTCATCATAACCATCTAACAATAACAAAATCTTGCGCTTTTCACAAAATTGTTCATCGTTCATTAATTTCTTCAGATTTTCATAACTATGGTTGTCTAACAAATTCTTCCTGTCTGAGAAGTATTTCTTTGAGCATTCTAGCACTAAATCTGTAATGCTTTTGAATGTTTGTTCACGCACCTCTCGAAATTCACCATATACGACAAGATCATAGTGCTGCAGGCCTTGCTCTCCTTTTGCCCATTCATAAGCCAGTTTTCGCATTAATGACGTTTTTCCAGTTGCTGGATCTCCTTCAATAATCAGGATCTTCACTTCACTTTCAGGATTATCAAGATCTTTTTCAAAAGCTTTCTCTATTAATTTTGGATGATCTTCTGTTTCAGGTGAATGATTCCAATATCCCTTTAGTGCCAAAGATACCCATGTATTCTCTATGTCAAATGTAAATGGCAGTGAGAAGGGGTAAACTATTTTAAATTTTTTTAAATACCTTGTTTTCAGTGAGTGCTGAACACTGAAATATGGATTCAGAATGAAATCTCAAGACTTCATTCATATTTATACAGACAAAGTGGGAAAATTAAGGTATTTTGTGAGAAGGTCGGTAATATTAACTGAATTTGAATGGCAACAGTAGTAAAATGCTTAAAGAGTTATATTTTTTGCTAAAGTGTGAAATTCTTGGGTTTCAGATTTCAAGACCGGATCGAATTCTAGGGTGACCTATTCGTTATTCCATTTGGCCATTGTCAATGAAATTTGAATAACATAGTACAGTCAACTGTCTTTATAATGCGTGGATCTCTAACGTCACTGTCTTTATAATGTCGATTGTAGGTCGGTCCCTTGACCGACGTTGTAAAAGCAGTTTACTGCAGGTCAAGCTTTCTTGAAATTTTGAACCCAGTAACTGTTAAATGAACTGAATTGAGCATACGATTTAATGCTTTAACGTGGAACGTATGTTCTATCCTTTTTAAGAAACAATGTTTCGCATTCACGTAATTTCGTATAGGAATACGATAAAAATGAAGATTTTACGCTATAGTTTCAGTATATTGCATTATCAGTTCCATATTTTGAAACATCGATCCTTTTTAATATTCTGGAATCGCTAATCTGCTGTTAAAATTTTTAAAAAACTGATAGGAAAAAGACTATTCTCACTTTCCCAAATCGTATTCAGTCTCTTCATCATCAGAAAGTGAAATTCTTGAGACTCTCTCACGCCCGATAGCACCATAGTCATGTTTCTGAAAAATAAAGGCGGTTCAAGTTCATTGAAACTGCTCATGAAGAGGACCTATCACTACATTACTATAATAAGATCACGTTAGGCTGGATTTTAATAGTGCATGAAGAATTTTTATATGAAAGGAAAGTAACCAGCAACCTTTTTCAAATTAATATTGCCATCAAGGTGAATTCATACTGTCTTCTTTATAATACGGCTACTGTAGCTTAAAGGGGTTCGTTTACTGAACGACCTCCCAAGTGGGTGATAGTTTGCTACCCAAATTTTCAATTTGGCATTGTTCCCTTCTCCTTTCCAATGCCTACGCTAATTTTCTATGCAATAATTAATGATCAATATCAAAGAGTGCAAGAACAAAAACCGTAATTATGGCAGGGATGAGCTTTAAACTGTAATGGAAACCCTTTATCGCATATGGATTTTAATTTCTATAATATTGTTGGATAACCCAGCGTCGGGAGATCAATCCTAGGTTAATTTTGGCTAATAGATTACAAAAAAGATTTTTGCCGATATTTTGAAAAACTGAAAAGTTAAAAAATGTATCCTTTTATTTACTTGCGTAACTTTCTTAATTCTGCATTAATATTCAAACTATACACATTTCATATTTCTCTCATCGTATCTATTCAAATGGTACATAAAACCACTGAATATTGTCCCGGTTTTATGGTTTTTTCCTGAAATTAAAAATTTTCCACCAACCCGCTGCACGAAAATATTTCCGAAAAATTCTGACGCGATTTTCGGATGTTCTTTTCTGAATTGCTCCAGAATGAAAAGTTTCGTCGAAATCAGAAATTTTTTGAAAATTTGTTGATACAGCTATTGAAAGTGCTCTACACTTATAAAAATTCTGTCTTAAAGTACTTTCAAACTCCTGTATATTACATTTTGCTTCGATCGCATTACATAAAACATCTGCAGAATCGTAAACAAGCAAAAAAAGAAATTTAGTTTTATATATGATGGTAGAAAATTACTGAATACAAAATGATAAGAAGATCAGATGTTCTTAACGAGGTGAATTTCCTAAGCTTAACGTAATAAAGTTCCAAGAAATTCATCTCAAGAGCGAACGGGAATAAGGACATTTATCATAACTAAATTAGTGTTATATTCAGTACCTTTATCGAAGGTGCTTCAAGGTAGGGCGCATTTTTGTCTGGCTCTTCTATGGCGCCAACAACTTTGAAGCGAGATGCTAGCTAAAAATATTAGTGTTATAGCACATTTTTCAACTGTAGCAGTTGGAGTTCAACGAAGCTTCATTATTGTTTTTAAATATTTTACAGTATTTTATCCAATTGACCACAAGGAAATTTCAAGAATAATTGGAGTAAGCTTGCCGCATATTTACATCTCAGCTACCAATGTACCAGAATTTCTCTATCAGAATCCCCTATAATAGCGTTTTGAGGCTTTTTTTGATATTTTCGAACATAAATCACAGAATCGTTCTTAATGAACTAGCGACTACTTTATGGTTTATACTTTGAGAGAGTGAAGCTGGTCTGTTATTCTGATTCAAGCATTTGCAGCAGCGTATAGTTGTCCATGCTTGTTTTGAAATTGTTCAGTTCTGGTGGCGTCGCGCCTTCGTTATTCGTTCTAAAGATGCTTTGCGTTCGCTGTGTTTTGTAGTGCTTTAACCCTAAGTAGCGAACTGCTCTCAAGCATATCGGGTTGCGAACTACGAAACCAACATTTCCTAAAGGAAGCCCCGAAACCCAGTGAAGCGGCAAAATTCAGAAAATACGATAAAGATTACAGTAATAAAATAACATACAGGTGGGCAAGCTCTTTGAAGTTGTTCCATTATATGTCGCTTGCATTCTTTCAGCGATGGTCGTAATTTGGGCTCAATCTTCCAAAGCGATTTCATGAAGTGGTATCTGCATAATACCACGCTATTATTATTATTACTATTGCGACATATAAGCACCTTTTGTATTCGTCCACTGAATGCTAAACTCTCTCATACAATTGTGCAAGATAATCGTGTTGGTTGGAAACCATAAATACCTTATTTATATGAAAATTTATCATTTAGGCAATTTATATTAGAATGATTTGCCACTAATTGGTTTTCTTATCCAGCAAGTGCTTTGAACATGAAATTATGAACAAAAATTACCTACCGTAATAACTTACATTTCGAATGGAGCGAATGGTGGCCTCTCCATGATCTTGCCTTCATAAACAAAGCTTAAAATGTCTTTAGGGGTATGGAACTTCTCGAATGGCTCTCTTCCAAGAGTGAAAAGTTCCCATAGCAGAATGCCGAATGTGTAAAGATCTGATTCGATTGGTACACTTTTATTACGAAGCGCTTCTGGAGCAGTCCTCTTGAACGGTAAAGGCGGATTTTTACATTTCTGGTACTCTCCGCCGATAGTGCGTCTCGACAATCCAAAGTCGCCTATTTTCACCTCGTAATTAGATGTGAGAAGAATGTTTCGAAGCGCCAGATCGCGATGCATTACCTGTTTAAACGGAAAGTTACAATTAGTTGTATTTTCCCTTCCTCAATATGTATGTAAACAGAATGGTGTCGAAATATGTGTCGCGAGTGCTGTGCTGATAAATCGGTTCAGAGACGAGAAATACAGCGTGCTCACAAAAAAGGGCGCCCTGGTTTGTATTAAAGTTTTGTAGCAATCAGTTAATTGAAATCATCTGTATCGGAAGCATATATAGTTGGAAGAGTTCTAAAATATGCTCTAAAATATAAGGCTGGTTCGTTTGCTTCGAACCACAATTCATACTATTTTGCAAAATTACCTCAAAATTTGTGCATCAACCTATAATTAAGAAATTCAAATTACGCCGATGCCGCAATTCATAAGTGCATCATAGCTGGTAACCTCGTAAAACAAAACTTATGTGAAACTATACATAGTACTATACCTTCACATTAGAAAGCAAATAAAAAAATTAAATACCTTACCTCTTTGCGATGCATAAATTCCATTCCGTTCGCAATTTGATAAGCAAAGCATAGCAAATCGCTTGTTGTTAAAATCTCCTTATACCTCCTCTGCTCATAAAGAGTCGCCCAGTTTTCTGTTATCTCAGCCTGAAATTTGGTGCCAACACATGATTTATAGAAATACTTTCGATAGTAAACAAGAAAATATTGATTATTTTTATTCTGTCCGATACGATTTCTTAAACTAAACTGTTTTCGAGGAGATGTTTTCTCAAAGCTTGGAATAGAGAAATCGGGATTATAACAAATAGTTTGAAAGAAAACAATACACTTCGACGAAATTCTAAAAATACTCTTTAACTCATGCAAGAATGAAGTTTTAATGGTCACTGTAACCTCATCCTATTGTTTGAAATGATCACATTGCATTAATGTAGGAGAAATAAACGGATAGGGTGACTGTTATAATTCCTAATTCCACAGTCATTCATTGGCATTTTGTGAACGGACTTTTAATCTGAGAAGGAATGCGTGTTTGAACGAGCTGATGGTCAATGCATGCGTAAGATGTTTGCACAACTAAGCCAATAAGATACATGACAAGAGCGCGTTGCCTGTTTGCATTATTATATATTACGTGCGGTATGTTTGCAAAAGCAGAATTTTAAGTCAAAAAATTACCCCACAGTACTGAAGCACTTAGGAAAATTTTGGCTTGCACTGCGTCCTTTTAATTTAATTTAAATTATCACTTCATAATTAACTGTACTCGTCCCAATCATGCGGTCTACAATCGCTTACACGTACTTCGTTATTCCTTTCTTCAAATAAGCGCTTACCTTGTAGACTGTTGGACGTCTTATCCACGAATATCTCTGAATTTCGTCCACGAAATTGCCCTTTCTTGAACATAAAAATTTGTCCAAGCTTCCAAAATCGCAAAATTCAGAGATCAGGCATGTTAAGTCGTCCTTTTTCATCGTTCCAATTAGTTTTAATACATTTTCATGATGTCCGATTTTTGACATAATCTGCATTTCTTCAGATATTGCTTCTTTCAACTGTTCTAATATTTCTGGATCGGTTTCACCGCCTGCGTTTTGCACTTTGAGCATTTTGACTGCCACAAGCTCATTGTTCTCGGATTCATGATCAATCCTTGACAAAGCGCGAAATACATATCCGAAAAATCCACTGCCGATAGGCTGAAATAGTCTAATTAGAACGAAATAAATAAGTACATTAAGTACCTATGAAGATATGATGGCGACATAAAACGAGACAAGAAGTAGTGTAATTTATTAAGTAGTAGCAGAATGATTACAGATTAAATATTGTAAGAAAATATCTATGAAATTCTGCCAAAAACGGTTATTTTATTTATTTTTAACTGACTTAAATGCCATGAACAAGAATTTTACTAACTTCATTGTCCAACTGCAAGTCATTTGGACTAATTTCGCAAACAGTATAAGCCAACTCTTTGACGTCGCCCATAGTCTGATTAATTATTTTCGTTTTTTCTTTCGTTGTCGTTGGCACAAAGATGGATGGATTCAACGTTAATAGCTAAGAGGTAATCAGTAGTGAATACGTAGGTGACGAGTTAAATGACCGCGCCGTACAACGTTGTTTACTACATCAACGTTCGTGCGTAGTGTTAGCGGCATTTGTAGTAGTAGCTTGACGCCCACACACACTCACACACACACACGCACACTCATATCAAGTAATTGATAAGAGCGTAGTAACTACGATGTAAAGCTAATCAGCTTTTTACTATTTTGGTCAACGTCATATTTGCTTTAGCACGTGTCTCATCAACCACAAGTTGCCTCTCATCTGGATTTCCGCTGATAAATTTTATCACATTGAATGACTCACATACCCCATATTTTCAGGAAAAGCATTAGACATTGTATTGAACATGTTCATTATTCAAAGAGTGTTATCAGTATAAGCACTGAGCAAAGATGTGAATAGTGTGTCTTCAAGCATTTCTTTGCTCAAAACATATAAGAAGTTCATTCGATAGTTTGACTGCAAGCACTTGTCAAAAAGTGAAATGCATGACTATTTCAGTGCAGTAAAAGATTATCTCTTGAGCAATGAAACGTTATCCTGTCCTACATCAAACTTCGAAGACCTTCCTATAAAATTAACGGCACTGATCGCAAGCAAGAATATTCAAGTGTCAGCATAGAAAGTTATCAGTTTCATTGAAGTCAAAACTGAGTGCCAAAAATTATGATTAAATACTTTGAAGAATATGATAACCAATATATATCCACTTTTGCTTGATCAATTGACTATATTAATATGCTTGATAGGTATCGCTTTCTTTCCATATGTGAGAGTCAGCCATTAGAACAAACAGTTTACAATGCAGCTCTTGCTTAAAGGAAGAAATATTTTCAAAAATCGAAGACTTTGTAGGAACTTTATTTATTATTACTGTTTGCTTCTCTCTCAGTTAAGTAAAATGTGATCGTAAAAAACTAGCGCATGCCTCAAATTGAATGATCAAAATAGTTGGACATTTATCGAATGAATAAAAACTAAAACAGCAGAAGTAAGCCCTACCGCGAAACTGAATGAGTTTTGTCAGAACACATAACCGTTGCTTTTAAGATTAATATCAAGTTTTTAATAATTTTTTATTTGATTTCATGCCATACCAGTTAAGTTAGGGGATGTCGGCTTATTAATGATATCAAAAAACATATTTTTCAAGGCAAGAGGAATACGGCGCATCGGACCGTGTGAAATATTGGCGAGAAAGGCACAAAAATAATCGAACAAAACTGCTGAAACAAGCTGTAGGAGGTATGATCTTTTGGTTGATCAATGTTAATCTTTTGACTGACAGCTCGTACCCCCTATAGATTATTTCAGCAATTTTATTCGATTATTTTTATGCCTTTCTCGCCAATATTTC
>NIUQ01001624.1:0-28480 GCA_002796945.1 Plectus sambesii
TGCACTTTTAGAATTGCGCCCTGTGTAACTAGTTCGCGGACATTGTTGTCCGTGCGACCTGTAATATAGTTGGTGTGTGATCATTAGTCGCGTTGGTACGCAGTGATATTTGTGTTTTGTAGGTACCGCAAAGCGTTCGAGCTGTCCCCGTTGGAGTACAGCGGCATCAACTTGACCACCTTGCTGCGCGCCAGCGGCCAGGATTTCGAACACAACAGCGAAATGCAGCAAATCGGTAATGCGCATATTCTGCGCATATTCTGCGCAGTCGGTTGATGATGATGAACATTTTCTGATCGGATATCCGTTGATGAATGGATCTGTTGGTGTATATCCTCTTGTAGATCTATATTTTCATGAATATCCACTCGTGGATCTGCTTGCTCACGGAGATTCATCCATTAACTTTCATGAAATTCATCCAAAAATCCAAATTTTCATGGATACAAAACCGTGAACGAGTGCAGCGATTGCACGACGTTGAGCACTGAGCCGCATTGATTCCTAACGATTCACTTTCAGCCGTGGTGCTCAACAGTTTGCTGGGACGAAAGGGTGCGCTGCAAAAGCTAACGGACTACTGGGACGTGGCGACGTTCTTCGAGGTGTCCGTACTGGCAGAGGACTATCCAAAGGCCTGTCAGGCGGCGCTGAAGATGTGCCTGTTGAAACCGCCAATATGGTAGGTTGATTGTATTGAAAGCACTAGGATAGAGCAGTTTACCCTATTTAGTCTGTTACCCATAGCCAAACCTTGACTATAAGTACCATTTTCACTTTAATTGAGACACTTTCCAAATCAAACAAGACACTTTTCAGTTTAAAGATGATGTTCCTCTATTGATATGCTTGAAAGTGTCCTCTTTGAATTGAAAAGTGTCGTTATTAAATTGGAAATAGTATATACAGTAGAATTTGTTTATACATATTTCAGTTATAACAATAACTTTGACCGGTCCTCCATGTACCGATGTAAACGAATCTCACTGAATATGATTGTGTTTAGGTTCCTGAAGTCGACGATGGAAAACATCAAGCTAATAAATCGGTGCGCGGCGACTTTGAGCCCTGTTGAGAAGGAGAAGCAGCAGTTTCTCTTCTGGACCGAGTTCTTCGTGGAGTCGACTGAAGCCGAGCAAGAAATCGCTTGCGCTCGTTTCCCCGTCCTCATCCAGGAATTGAATAAGGTTCGGCTTCTTTCTTTTCATTTCTTAACTTACAATCATTTTTTTGTCTCCGTTTGCAGCAGTACTCCCCCAGCTACTTGACTTTGAACACTTCCGAGGGGACGGCATTTCTCTGGCATGTGCTCGAGAACAGTCAGCAAAAGAAACCTCCTCCTGGTAAGCGACGTCTTTTGGTACTTTTTCAAAAGAAAGGATTACTTTCGTAGAGCGCGCGCGTAGAGCAGCAGTATTCATTCTTGTCTCCTGCGAATATACCTTACATTTGGCCTGTTTTAAGGGCGTAACAGAGTTGGCGTCGATTCATGCGTTGGTCGAAGTCGACAGTGCAGTGACCAAGAATTAATGAAAGTCCGTTTAGTAATTCTTGGTAATTGCACTGTCGACTTCGGACGTGGCACGAAACACATTAACTCTATTCAGCCTTTTACTTGGCGTACTATCGCTGAACTCGTCCTTAATTTAATGCTGAATTATATCAGCAAAGTAAGATTTAAGATAAAGCAGGCTACATGAAACTGATCCATTGTTAATAAATACGGGTGACAAGCTTCTTAGTGGTTAATTAATTATGAAAATTTATCAAGATTCGCAGACAGCAGCTAGTCAGGCGCAGCTAAAAATGATATGCGGTATATGCCACAGAGCTAGGGGTGATCGAAGTTTTTCAAAAAAATTCATAACCACAATTAATCGTGAAGCGCGCTGAAATAGCATTCTAAATCTTTGTATCGTTCTAAAATAGCTAGACAGTGTCTTCTAAGTACGCGATATGAAACCAGTTAACGATGTTTTGCTGTCAGCTGCTCTTCATCGCTAATCCATAACATAAAGGGAGACTGCTGTGTCATAATCGCTGCGATCTTTAATAATCGCTCTTACCTTGCAGGAATTCATAAGTGGCGCTTCAGTGCGGACATGATTAAGGCGGTGTCTGCGTCGAAACGCGACGATCGCTCAATGTTCTTGTACGTGCACGAGAACTCTGACGACTTCAATTTGGTCTTTCCCTCAGCCGCTCACTGCGATAAGTAGGCGTTTTCTTTAATTTGCCGCTCGTGCCAATACAGTAACTTATCCCTTTTTCAGGGTGATGAAGTTAATCTGCGAAATGACACAAGAGCTCGACGGATGCGTCAGCAAAGTGCTCCAGGATTTTGAGCAAGAAATCAGCATTGCTGTCAGTTTTTGTTTACTTTTAAATATTGACGCAATATGAGAGTAGCACTTCAAATTTTTTGTCAAATTAACTTATAAAATCAAAAATATTTTGATTATGCTCGAAGTTTTACTATATATCAGCTGCCAGAAATTTACTTTTCGACTCGTGCACACGGAATTCTTACACTTTATCTCTAAAAACGCAAAATTAAAGCTTCCATAGCAGTTGAACCTATGTATACTATATATATATTCACTGTTGATTTTTCCTTACTGTACAAAAATTGTGAGAGTTGTGAGTACACTTGAGTCGTTTCAGTTTGAGTACGACTTTGATAATAAGGGCGAGCGGATCGTGCTGGGACGCGGTACTTACGGTACCGTCTATTCTGGCCGCGATACCACCACGCAACGGTGAGCAGCCTTTTCTCTCTTTATCTTTCTTTACTTTTCTTCATCTTGAAACTTTATTGACCATCATTGATCCGCTCTTTGCAGCTCCATTGCAATCAAAGAAGTGGACATCAAGTTCCAGGAAGAAGTGCAGCCGTTGATGGAAGAAATCCAGCTCCACTCGACGTTGTCTCACCAAAACATTGTCCAGTATCTGGGCTGCGAAGCGGTGAAAAATGAAAAAAACGATGACATCTTCCGTATATTCATGGAGCAAGTGCCTGGAGGTACAGTATATTTGGCTTAGGGCAGTATGCAGTGAAATTCGGAAGCGTACTGCGTCTCGGAACATAAGTGAATGCTGCCCTTATTCAAGGGTTTTTAGCATGCAAAATATTGTAGATGGAAGCTATGGAATAGCTGCTGTTGTCATAGAGCCAATTTCATAAAATTGATATGAATGTAGAACTGTAACTACATTAGATCAATGCAATTGGCACCAAGTTTACTGCATAGGGTGATGAACAATACAAACGATTGTCATTTTTCAGGCAGTTTGAGCTCATTGCTGCGCAGCAAGTGGGGCCCCTTGTTGGACAACGAGGCCAGCATGGTCTACTATGCGAGGCAGATACTGGAGGGATTGAAATACCTGGTTCGTCTTTTTCTTTCTTAGTCTGACGCCGACGTATTGAAATATATTCTTTTCTTACTTTAAATTGGACACTTTTCAAGTTTGGAGACTGCTCAAAGCAGATATAACATAGTGGAAATGGTATTTAATAGAATTGATTGCAGCATACTCAAAAGATCGTCCATCGAGACATCAAAGGCGACAACGTTCTGGTCAATACTTATAGCGGCGTATGCAAAATATCAGATTTCGGCACGTGCAAGCGCCTCGCCGGTCTCAACCCCGTCACTGAGACGTTCACCGGTTAGTATTTATAGTCTTGTTTCGATCAGTAACGCGAAATCTCGTCAAGTATCCTATTTGGCAACGTTAAAGTCGCTTTCTGGTTTGAAAACTTGGCTTAATCACCGGAAATGATACTTGTTTCTTGGTGTTATGTGCGTAAATTGATGGAAAGAAGCATTATCAACTTTCCAAACAGATTGCCTTATTTAATCTAAGATAAATGACTACTGATCGGCAGATTTTGACTATACGTGAGTGTCGCGGAAAGTGAATAGTGGGATAATGAAATTTCTCGTTTTAGGCACGCTGCAGTACATGGCGCCTGAGGTCATTGACCACGGCCAGCGCGGTTACGGTCCTCCGGCTGATATCTGGAGCTTCGGCTGCACTATGATCGAAATGGCCACCGGCAAACCTCCGTTCGTCGAGGTATCTTTCGCACTTTATTTTCTGCGTATTATTTATCTTTCACACTCGGCATAGATGCTGATTTTATATCACACGCCGAATAATTATCTTTCAAAATTGTTTTTAATTATTTTGAGGGGGAGTTCGTCGTCATACGCATGCGTATGTTGAGGTCAAGCTTGCTATGGTATTAGTTGCGTTTGGCGTTGATGAAAATCATCCAATGATACGTTATCGATGAATATTTTGTGTTTGGGCGTTGTTTTCCAAATTCTTTTGTCAGTAAGAAAGCGCCGAAATTGCATTGCGCACATTTCGTTGTCGGATCAACGTAATATATTAACAAAAGCAGTGGAAGATGGTAGCATAGTCATAAGTTGACTATCACACTTGAACGTTCAGATACCAAAACTTTGCTTCCTTACTGAAGGAAAAAGTGAAAAATAGAAAAAAGACAGAATAATAATTTAATGAATGCTTTGCAGTTGGGATCCCCGCAGGCGGCAATGTTCAAGGTGGGCATGTTCAAGACGCACCCGCCCATTCCGGAAGGATTGTCGGAGAAGGCGAAGAAGTTCATTCTTATGTGAGTCATTCAGGAGCAAGTGATACTCTTGAAGCTTTCGATGCACATATGCAATGCCTGAGTCGACGCAGTTGTCAGCTCGGGGGTGATTGCGTCAGGCAATAGGAAGCTTCGAGAATACGGCGCTTGGGACCGATTTCGTAAAACATTGCAACTGTTGCAACAGCGATTGCAAATAGGACTGAGTAATTTTCTCGTGCGCGTCATAAATGACGAATCGCCGCGATTGCATTAGCAATTGCAACAGTTGCAAAGGTGAACGAAATAGGCCCCCTTTCGATCATCCGCGAAATACGAATATACTTTGCTAACAAGATGCGTTTAGCTGTTTCGAGCCGGATCCTGTCAGTCGACCGACGTCGCTCAAGCTACTCGTTGACCCCTTCTTGCAACAGTATGAGATTATTTGTGTTCTCTTATGTCTCACACCAATTGACCTATCTTCAGCGCTCGGTCCGGCAGCGGTAACAAGAAGCACTACGAAGCCGTTCAGAAACACGCGAGAGGTTTGTTTTGCTCGGCTCTTCCACAACCGCTTTTCTTTGCCCATATTAGTTTTTAACTTTATGTTTTTAGTAGCAATGGGTTCGGTGTTGTGTTGATGTTGTGTAGTCGTCTACGCCGAACTAAGGCATGCGCGTGTATTTGAGCGTGTGGCGAAAAAATCGATAATTCGCATGGCTCTCACGGAGTACTGTATAGATTATCTCGTATGAGCCGTGGGAATTATTGGCTTTTCCGACGCACGCTGAAGAATATGCGCTCAGAGGCCTATTTGAGATAAAACTATTGAGAAATAAGAAGTTTGGTTTCAGTTCTGCGTAAGTATATTTTTGCATATAATTATGCGGTGAAGACTACGCACAGAATTGAGACTCAATTTCTCATTTCTCAATAGTTTTACGAAATAGGCGCGAGGCCTGGATGACTTTAGATATTCGCTTACTGTTTTGGTGACACGCACACCGCGAATTCGCTTTAGCTTACTGTACTACTATACTCTAGAAAAAGGCTGGCCGGCTCTAGCTGTTGTATTTACGTGGGCAAAGGATAGAGGCGGAACGCTGCTTCGTTTACAGATATTCTTCGTTCAGCATCCCACATTGGCTTCTCGGAGATAGCAGAGCTGAGGGACCGGCCGGATTTGCAGTTGGCGTTGGAGGCGATGCACGCGTCGAAGACGTGCGACAATCGCTGTATGATCGAATCCTCGCGCACGTCCGGGCTCAGTCCCGCTGGCACCATCAATGCCAACCTCCTCTCACCCCCTTCCAGGTTCGTTCATCTCAATCCACTTGCCCCTCTTCATATGTTCAGTTTCGCGCGCTTTTTGAATTTCCCGCGTGACTGTTTTCGTTGCGAGACTCAAAATTAACAAATATTCTTACTGCTGGGGAAAGTTCAACCGTTTTAAGTTGAAATTGTTTTTACCTATTTCGCTTATCTCTAATACGCTTGCAGCGTCTAGGTAAGATCGGTCACCAATTTTCACCCTTCTGTGTTTTGTATGGGGCAAAATTCGTTGATAACGGTAATCGTTTATATTGGTCAAAATTCACCTTTTCCTCACCTTAGGGTATAGACGAGTTTGACTGTACTGTGGAATTCGTTTATGGCGGTCAAAAGTTGCCGATCCCCCCGGTGACCGGTATAAACGAAATCCTCTGTACTCAAAAATATGACGAATGTGTTGTATTTAGCCCGATGGTGGATGAGACGAATACTCACCCGGGGCTGACAACGCAGCTGTCGGGAGGGATGTCGCCGTCGATCTCCAACTCGGCCTTCAGCTCGACGCACACATTCAATCGCACGTCGTCCGACGAGAGCGGCATGTCTTCCCGGTTCTTCCTCCTCAAGAAGGACTCCGAACGTCGCAATACTCTCGCTTCTTTCATGATGGAGTACAAGGCTGAGGTTCGCGCTCTGACCACTTTTTTCCTCCTTTTTCCTGTTTCACGGTTGCTTTTATAAATTTATAATAGCTTTATTCGAGATAGTTATTGTCGTTTATACTGACACTGGGCGTGCGAACGAATGCATTAGCTGTTTGTTGAGTTGCGTAAAAACGTATGTAAATGCAGAAGACGTTGGCCGTAAGTGATGTAAGCGGGTAAATGACGTTATTTTCAACCAATGACCGCATGTACACCGTCAACAATTAAATTTATTTCCCTAATACAAATTAAGACGACTGATAGCACCTGTTTTCAGATCGTCGACAACTGGTTCGACAGTTTGACCAAAGATCCGATGTTGGAATCATTTGTCACAAAGGTAAGAGGCGGATGAGCGCGTAAGTGTGAAGAAAGTGATGATAAGCGGAGTGTTTCAGGAAATGCTGACCACTCTGTTGCTGGGCATGCGGGGATATTTGCTGTCGAAGAATACGGTACCCCTGCAAGAGGCGCTCGACAACATTCGAAGCGAGTTGGACTACGAACCGACCGCCATCAGCCAGATCAATTTGGCCCTCTACGCATTCTCCGATGCGGTTCGTCTTTTTGCTCTTTTCGACATTGTGACGGAATGATGAGAGAGTGTGCTTGCAGGTGCAACCCTCCCTTCGACAACAGAGCATCAAACCCCATTGGATCTTCGCGCTGGACAATCTCATTCGAAGCGCCGTTCAGGCTGCTGTCGGAATCCTCTCGCCTGGTAAGTAATTATCGATTTAAATGTCGGCGCTTTTCTATACCATTTTTATTTTTAAGAAAACACTCTACACTCTAAAGAGAACGTTTTTTATATTGCTTTGACTTTGAAATGTCCTTTCCGATTGTGAAAACGTTATCTTTGAAGTTGAAAGTGTCCTTTTCGAAGTAGATATGATAAGAACGCGCCAGTTTTAAAACGATCATCGCTTCAGACCGCTCCTATTTCACATATAAAGTATTGTTTGAATTATTTCAGACTTGGGCGCAGTGTTGTCGGTACACGAAGTGACCAACAACAACGTCAATCGATCGTCGGCGTCGCGAGAGAGCGGTGGCACGCACAGCGAGCACTCGACGGTCGAGAGTCGTCCCTCATCTCAGCACGCCACCGCCAACACACGCGAGAATATGTGGGGAAGTTTGGCGCCCGAGCTGCGCAAGGAGTTCAAAGACCTCGTCGACGAAAATCGAAGGTGAGGAATATTGTTCCTTAGGCTTAGGCTTAGGTTTAGTTAGGCTGGGGGCGTTTTAGCCTAAGCAATGAAGTAGGGAGATGACAATAATCGAATGAAACGTTTCTTTTATGTTTTGAGAGCAAAATTCTGCCAACCGGCCTGCCTATCGATTGCGGAAAGCTCTCATAGTCTATAGGCTTAGGCTTATGCTACATTTTAATCCACGATTTAAGTCGAGGGCAGTAATTTAGCATAAGTCTCTGCTCATGAGGAGGACTTGCAGCAGAGTTAGGCTTAGACATATTAATTTATCGGCACTTTATTGGTGAATTTGGGATACTCTATCCGGTTGGGCATAAATTCTAACACGCATTGAAGGCGTTTATTTTAACTCGTGATATAATGGGCCGGTAACATAATCGTGTTCTAAAGTCAAGTAATTCATTTCGTTACTCAGCGTTATGTTTCATAATGGGCTTAAGTAATACATAACTTGAGAACAGCTTAGGATACGATTATGTTACCGGTCCAATAATGTAATTTTGTTATGCAACTGAATTATTCCAATGCGCAATTTAGATTATTCGAAGAGCTGGTCTCAGTCGAGAAGGATTACAAGGATTTACTGCAAATGACATTGAAAGACAAGCGGATGAGAGTGCAGCGGTTGACGGAGTTTATGAACGACGCACGGCAGCTCCCCGTCTCCAGCATCTCTGGCGGCCACAACCAAATGGTCTACCCGCGTCCTCCGCCCTCTCTTCGACCGATGCCCCTCACAAACGGCATCAGCGAGAATGGACAGTCACACTCTCAGCAACATCCCCTTTCTCCTATTCATTCGCAGTCGAATAATGAAGCCAGGTATTCATTCTTTTTTGATCGGGATTAGCGGGGAAGGGCTCCGATTTCGGAACATATATAGATTTTAACTGTAAGGGTTTTTTAATCGTAATTCGGCACCTTTGCATTCACTTTCGTCAAATTAGCGTTATAATTGAATGCAGAGATGAATAATTTGTGTGCAAGCGTGACGGATTATGATGGAAGATTCTCTATAACTGTTAGTAACAACGTCGCGTATCTCGAAATTCGTTTTATGCGCTTAATTCGACACGAATTATCGATAGCAAAATCTATCTAACCTTTTGAAGCGTTACTTAATATGGATAGAGAATTTAGCGAATAATTCTTAGAGAGAATATGTTAATAATCATCAGAACGGCAAAGTAGACTCGACTGTTTGCAGATTGGATGGCGATCTGATATTTTGGCTGCGCAGTTTGGGTTGTGATGAAGAAACCATTCAACGCGTTCGCGCCGAAGACTACTCAAAAAACGACCTACTCGAATGCATCACTCGCGATGAATTGCGGTGCCTTGGCTTGAGGTTCGCTCTTTCACTCTTTTAGACTATACCGTTTCGATTTTGATGAAGACACTTTCAACCCCAAAGAAAAGGTTTTCCGAAACAAAAAAGGGACTTCAAAGACAAATTAATATGAAAAACATCGTCTTTGAATAGAAAGGTGTATTTATCAAAGTATGAATGAAATTTTTGTGAAACTCTATTTATTTCTTTACAATGTTGACGTTTTTCTATGAACTCTGGTGTCTGAGGATTGTTTATCTTGCGAAAAGACCTGCACATATCAAGAATGTATTAATGATGATCCTGTTTCAGGGGTGGAGTGACGTGCCGCATTTGGCGGGCGATCTGTCAGCACCGCGAGCGGAGCCGCCTTAGCGGCTATTTGAGTCCGGTCGGACGCGCCTCCAGGCAGAACTCCGTCGACGACTTTCACCCCTCCGTTGGCGACGAATTGTACACCGTCGCCGAGATGACTTGAATACTCGCTTCGTAAACAATATGCTCCATCAGGGTGGTATTCGACCGAACACACCACTAGCACAAACACGCAGTTCAGGCCCGCGCCTATGCTTGCGCGTATGGCGTGTAAGTCTGCGCGTGTGGCGTGTAAGTCTGCGCGTGTGGCGTATATGCTAACGCGTGTGGCGTGAATACTTGCGCATCTAGCGTGTTCTGACGAATTTCGCTCTAATAAAGTGTATTGTTGCGGTACGAATTGTTCAATCCGCTCTGAATCAGTTCGGATTTACGTAGTACAATGGCTGCGCGCGATTTGACTGTGACTTTTTGTGTGCCCGTTGATTCGTCGCGTCTCACTCGGTGGCTTCTTCCTTAAATCATCTTTTCTGTATGAATTTCTACGGCGTTTGCTTTGGTGGTTTGGTACAAAGTTGCCTGAATATGGTGTCATTAATTTTTGTGGTCCATTCGGGAAGTGGAAATTTCTATTTTGGATTTAATGGTGCACTATGTGCAGCGACCTATGTTCGTCTTTGAACGTTTACTAGCTTTCTTTTGCGATAGTTTCTTTGTCATTCTGAGTGCCTCTGATGATGGCGACTGCTCTCTTGTTTCTGCAGCGAACACTGTGACATCCGAATGTGCGCGATATGTGCTATTTTCGCTCGCAGAAGTTACCAGCTGTTTATATAGTCAACATTTCTTAGTCAGTAATCGAAAGCCGATGAGAATGCCGTAGCACGCTTTTGTATCGAAAACTAAATTGATCACGTTTGCTGAGGCGATCACATTATTAACCTCTATCGTTACGGTATCAGCACTTCATTTTCTTGTTACTGACTAAGAAATAACGGCGGTACTAGCACCAGTTGCTGAGTTGCTGTTCTATTTATCTTTTTTGTATCGGTTTGGTTACTCAGTATTTTCATAGTTGTACACTGGCGTCGCTTTTGAATTTTCACCTGACAGTTCAATTTGGTAATGTACAATCGAGTCGTCGGCCTGATAGAGGCGTATGATGCTGTACTTTGTCCTGCCTTCCTGCCCACACTGACAAGCAGTTTGTCTGTAATTAAGCGATGTGCTATCGAATAGTGTGTTGACATTGTGCGCACCTTTTTTTTCATTTTCGAATGCTGCTAAAACAGTCACTTCGTCCTGTGTGCGTCTGGCTTTGTCCGACTACGTGAGAACGAATACGTGTCGTCTCGATAGTTTTCAGAAAATTTATCGGTTATCAGAAAAGATGATAAGAGTATAAAAAGATTGCCGCATGTTCCATTTGAAAGCTTCTCTACTCGTTCATGCAATACGATGGTGATGGTGACACATTGCGATACCTGTGGCGGATAAGTTTCACTGAAACATGCACACACTGCTGACGTCGTCCTTAGCAGAGCTGGATGACTTGAAGAAATGGTCAATCGACGACGATCTGTGCTTGCTAATCTCAATTCAGTGCCGCCTGCCGACATGTGTCCTAAAACTCCTCGGGTATTTTTTCACTCGTTTATTTGAAAATTTTACAAATTATGAAATGGCAGCGATTTTTTTTTGTACGAAGCTGTCCTCTAAAGTTTGTGTGGGCAGTAAGAACACGATTATCGAATCATTTTGAAGAACGTTCATACTTGTAGGGGATCCGTATAACTTGGGGCATGATAAGAGATAGACACCCGAAGTAACATACCCCTTCAGAAAGCTTCGACTCACAGGGGTTTAAATTAAGATACAAACGTTATTCCGAGATTCCATGCTGCGGTGGATTTCCGCATCTGAACAAATTGCTTATGCTATTGTTTTACTAAAATACAGCCACTGCTAGTAGCACCTACTAGGACCATCAATTATTTACAAAAAATATCGACAATCCGAAGAATTGAAATTTCAGGTAGTAATTACAGCGGAAGAGCAAGAGCTCTGCAAGGTGTGGCTAGCGGCTGAGGACGATGAGGAGAATTCGAATTCGTCCGACGCATTTACGGACACTTGCAACACACGCGACAGAACAGTTGATCATCCATCGAACAGTGAAAACCGTCGAATCGGTCCAGCGCGAAAGACGAGCAGGAGCACAAATGCGGTGATGCCATTCAATTTCCTCAACGTTCGCCAGACCACCGCCTCCGACTGCCGGCTAGTCGAGGCGATCACCGACTGTTTCGTCAGAGCGAAGAACCCCCTTCAACGACATCCCGATAAACTCATCTGGAAAGTCAACGTTGGGTCGCTCGTCGAGTATCGCTACTCGACGAGGTACAATGGTTTTGTCCCCACCGGCAATACCAAGCCGCGAATTTTCATCGCTGATGAGATGTTTGAAATTGTTCGCGTTAGCTCCATTGGTAATGACGTCGTCGTCCTCGTCTAATTGTACCTTCATGCTGCAACACAATCTTCGATCTGTTACTTTTAATTCTTTGTAATTAATCAATCGAAAATGTCACTAGTGCAATGCTAAACTAATAGTAAGAGTTGATTACTACTTTGAGTCAACATCACCTGCGAAAGTAGGAAGACTTTTGACTTCAAGGGTATTTCAGTATTGCAAGAGTTATGCGTAAATTCCTAGAATGTTAATTATGATACTAATTTTTTGCAAATAAATTTTATAAACATTAAGTTTACATCAATTGTCAAAAAGTTAATATTTTCGGATAATATTTAACCAAGGTGGTTATCAACTCATACTATTAGTTATGAGTGTCACAAGTGACAGAACCGGTTGATTAACTGTAAAGAATCAAAAGTAAAAAACGAAAAACTGCTCACAAATTTCACTTTGGCGCTTCTTTTAGAGATCTCGGCTCATCGTTCGATCTGCACAGTTGTCGATTTGAATCGTTTTAGCAATGATGTTTGTTACTTTGTTATTGTCATCTCTATTTTGTTATTGAAGTCGAAGTTTTAGTTTCGCATTGACTTGCTCTGCTGCTCCTGACGCCTGAATAAACTCGTTGAGTGAGCTAATATTACAAGGGCTTATTGCAGGTTGTTGAACCGTAGCCAACAAAATGATATCGTATAAAGCGCCAACCATTCACTGCGCGCGCATAGTAATAATCCTCTCACTTTGATAACGCGCTTTCTTTGAAGTGGTTAGGCACACTACGCTTTATAATCATATATTTGAATTTGAATTTCCCGGCAAACTTTGACATGAAAATATTTTTAAATATTCCTACCTGAATTACCCCAGAATGTAGAGTTTCATCAAAATATGAAAATTTTGGCAACTGTGCCAAGCGAAACTAGGTCCTTAGAAAAAGTCTCCTAAACGATAGCGTGCAGTTAGAAACGTGAAAATAGTTGGCGTGTGTCACGGAATTTGCGTCATGACATTCGCCCAGCTATTTAACACTTCTCGCAAGTTAATCGCCTTTGCGACAATAATAGCTCTAGGTAGAACAATAATTGAAAATCATTTCCGTGATGCTCCAATATGAACTTTTTCACGCTGATATAAGCAGAAACACACTGCAAGAAGAGTTAATTCTTATTCATTTGAGAGAGAAGTAAACCGCTGAGCATCGCATCTCGGACACTGAATCAAAGTATCGCATCTCTAAACCAGATAAGCGATCATCAATCATCAAACAAGCACAAACGTATGTTCTGAACTTCTTTCGCTTTAATCTTTTGTTAGTTAGTAATGATATATGTAGATTATTCTATTTAGCATTCAAACAATCAAAGTCATGTCAGCAATCAACTTGACCGACTCAGTGGACTCTCTCAGCAACTTGACTGTAACCGATACTGTCACTGATCCTGCGGACACTTGGGAAACACGACTTCAAGCTAATTGGCATTATTTGGTCAGTTATGGCATATCATCAGCCCTGTGCGTTTTGGTCTTCTGTCTCAGTATCTTTAGTAAGCGCGTCACCGGTGACTACAAATGGTTCGTGTTAAATCAGGCGATAGCCAATTTCTTCTACGCATTCGGCTATTTAACGTACACTCTGATAATCGATATGAATATTGGAGATACTCCGTTTTATGACCTTTATTTTACTACCAATCGTCCGCTTTGGATGTCTGTATATATGGAAGCTGTTATGACGTTGGCAGATTTATTTGGTCAGTACGCTCCAATGACTACATTGTTCGCGACTGTGTTTAACCGTTGGATGGCGATCGTATTGCCAAATCACTATAAAAAATTTATGAGTACTCGCTTGATAATTTTGTACTGTATTTTATGCTACCTGGTTATCCTTCCCGTTGATCCTCGTTGTCTCAATAAATGGGAGGTATCGTATACAATGCAATTGCTGATTTATAATGGTTATATTATGATACCTTGGTTATTGAGTACCGTTTTAAGTGTAATAATTTTTTTCAAACTCTGGATTCATCTGCGTACAATGAATAATATAATGGAGAAGCAACGTCTCCAAGAATCGCGAACCATACTCTATGCTTTAATGATTCAAATCGCAGTGCCACTGCTTGATAAAATTCCCTCTCATGTTCTTCAGATCGGTGTAGCTCTAGAAATTTTTAGGATAGAAGATATAGAGAACAATCTTCTTCTCCTTGTTGTTCGCACTATCTCTGGAGTAAATTATATTTTTACCAACTCATATGCATGCATTGTAATTTTGATTACCATGCGACCGTATCGTAAGGCTGTGCTATCCCTGATCTCACCAGTTACTAAATTATGTCAGCGCAATTCAAAGCTGAGTCCTGCACCAGGCACAACTGATAAGAATGTGAGACCAACTTCGCGTATTATCAATATTCAGCCTGATCGCACTGTTTCTTAGGCTACTGCGACCAATTCTTTTCTTACAAAGCGTTCACAAAGTTAGTCCATTGAAGTATGCTCAAGAATTTCTTTTTGATTGATTCATTTCATCGAGCAGCTGATCATATGGCTGCTGATCATTGTAGGGTACTTCACTGTTGGTGCGTCCTTGATGGTTATTTCCTTTTTTCGAATATCGATCATCAGTTAATCTATCATTTCGTTCTAAGCGAATATCACATGTTTGAACTTCTGTATGCTTGATGCCTTTAACAAAAGCTCAACCGCTGATACCTGCGCTTATCTGGCTTAGTCCTATATTCACATTTTGATCATGCATCATTTTGCACTAAAAATGTGACACGCAGTCTGGTGAGTTCACATCTCAGCTATTAAACTTCAGCGGAGCATCTCCTTGTTGTCTTAGAATGTGACATTTTTAATAGCGTGAATTTAGGTGAAAGTACTATCTCTTTGTTTTTTCCCGAAACAATCTCCTTGTTGTGTTGATGTTGTTATTCGGTTATTGTATGGTGTAAGAGAAGATAATAAATTGATTTTGCTATGTTTTATCAGTTGGTCAGATAATATTGAAACTTTCAGTCAATATCGTACAAGAAGAGTAGCAAATAGTCTACGTCACAAAATATGAGAACTAGTGAAGAATTACATTAGAAATGAATATCACAAAACTCTATATTTCATATGCGGGAGTTCTACTCGTGCCTTGCTGGTATTCTAAATGCAATACATAAAACAAACGCCGCGCTTTGTGTGACCAGCTGAGTGTCCTTCTAAGCAAACTGCGAACCAAATTCGTTCTTAAGAAAAATTTTTGGTTTTTTTGTTAACAAGATTTTTGGTTTTTGAGGCATAAAACTCTGATAATACAATGAAAAAGTTTAAGCCTTTTTTCTCAGATAATCATTGATATCAAATAAATGGTGAAAAGACGAATAAAAAAGAACAATACACACGTCAATGTAAGTCGAATGCCATAATCTCGTTCTCCGTCCTATCGAAATAACTCCTACAACAGTCAAGTGGTGATGGAAAGCAAAGTATCTATTGACCCGATAGAAGGTAGATATATCGACCGATAATACCTCATAATGCTGAAGAATGTTAATCACAAATTTATATTTTGAAAAACAGTAATTAAAATCACATATATTGGCTAGATAAGCTGACAAATAAATGATACATTAACTAGTGATCGACATGTTCAGCACAGGAAATACAAATCTTGGACGCACTAACAGTAACGTACCCTCCAATAATAAGCAGAAATATGATCAGCTGCCCGATAAAATGAACTAATCGAAAAGAAGGTTACAAATATACTGCTATAAACTGACTTTATGAACGCTTTGTACGAATAGAATTGGTCACAGTAGCCTAAGACACGGTACGACTAGGCTGAATAGTGATAACACGAGAAGTTTGTATCCCACTCTTATCGGTTGTCTTTTGTTTAGGACTCAGCTTTATATGGCGCCGACAGAATTTAGTAACTGGTGAGATCAGAGTCAGCATAGCCTCACGATACGGTCGCATGGTGATCAAAATGACAATGCATGTATATGCGTTGGTATACATATAATTAATTGCATTCATTTTAACAATAATATATAGAAAAAAATTATTTTCAGAATCCGCGAACTCAAAAATTTCTAAAACTACACCCATCTGATAAACATAACCGGGAATTTTATCAATCAATGGCACTGCGATTTGAATCATTAGAGCGTAGAGTATGGTTCGCGATTCTTGGAGTCGTTGCTTCTCCATTATATTATTGATCGCACGCAAATGAATCCAGATTTTGAAAATCACTATTACACTTAAAATAGTACTCAACAGCCATGGTATCACATAATAAGCTATATTAATTATTCCTTGTACTGTTATTGGAACATTCCATTTACCGAACCAACGAGGATCAACGGGAATGATAATCAGATAGCATAAAGTACAGTACAAAATTATCAGACGAGTACTCATAAATTTTTGATAGTGATTTGGCAATGCAATTGCCATCCAACGGTTAAACACAGTAGCGAACAGTGTAGTCATCTGAGCGTAACGACCAAATTTATCTGACAACGTTAAAGCAACTTCCATATATATGATCAACCAAAGCGGAGGATCGCTACCAAAATAGAGTTCAAAAAACTGATTTACTCCCAAACATATTTCGATTATTAGAGTGAACGTTAAAGAACCAAATGCGGAGAAAAAATTGGCAAGAGCTTGATTTAAGACGAACCACTTATAGTCACCGGTGATGTGCTTGCTAAATATGCTGATACAGAAGACCAAAATGCAGAAAACTGATCCTATGCTATAGCTGACCAGAGAAGGCCAGTTATCTTGAAATCGCGTTTCAAAATTATCCTCAAAATCGGTGTCCGGGTCGGTTATATTTGAATTGTTGAGAGACATCACAGATTCGGTCAGCTTGAGTGTTGATATGCCTTTGATTAAATGCTAAAATGAATAATCAACCTATATCATTGTTAACTAATGCAAAAGAAGTTTTGCTCACACGTTATTTGTACTTGATTGGCGTGCGGCGACCCTTTGCTTGATTTGGAGATACGATACTTTAATTCAACGTCTGAGACAAGATGCTCAGCGACTTATTTCTTTCTCCGATAAATTAGAATCAACTCTTCTTGCAGTGTGTTTCTGCTTATATCAGCGTGAAAACGTTCATATTGGAGCATCACGAAAATGATTTTCAATTATTGTTCTACCCAGAGCTATTATTGTCGCAAAAGCGATTAACTTGCGAGAAGTGTTAAATGGCTGAGAGAATGTCATGACGCACATTCCGTGATACACGCCAACTATTATCACATTTCTTACTGCTCGCTATGTTGAATATTGAACACGTTTGGTACGTTGAATCGCCTCAGCAGGTGATTCCTTGGGGTGGACCCCTGCTGCTATTGTCAGATATTATAATTTGTTTTCCACCAAATAGATATGGAGTCATGCTGTGCAGGCACTGGTTGCCTTGACGCCAGTTCTTGGACTTCAGGGTAAGGTTTCAATGCTGGCCAACCAATAGGAATAGCGGACTTGAAGGAATTTTCGATTGGAGAAACACCACTTGATATGATCAAATCAAATCCCAGTTCACTGGTGCAAGGGGTGTAGCTTGGTGATATAACAGAGGATACTCTAAAGGGTAAGTCTGACGTTCTTCTGGCTTAGGCTGGGCTTTAGCCCTATGCTTTTGGTCGAGTTCTTCGGGAGTGTGGTATACGGTAGTTCTTCGTGTACAAGGGTAGACGATTTCAAATCTCTATTTTATTCTTAAATACACAAAAGAACAACGAGTGTTTCAAGGAAGCTGCTACAGTAGGTACTCCTCCTTTTCACACCGGTTTCATCGCTATTTAAGCTGATTATTACACAAGAAGTGGAACAAAGGAACCAGTTTAGTTCCCTTTGTTAGCATGGAATTAAAGATCATTACGCATCATTATTCGTTCAATTCACGCCCAAAACAGTTCATAATCCAACTAGTAAAACGTGGCCTTCACCGATAAGTAATGCAACAGTTATCAATCATTTAGGTACATCTTACCGTACCTGAGTGCACTACAATTACCTCGAAGAGTTTTTGATATCAGTTGCAATTTCAAGCAAAAAGGGTTTAGCAACTGTATCAGTCTGCGATAGAAAGATACAGATAGTTAAGCATCTAGCTAGGCTGCAATTCCTATTCTTGAGTTGATATCTCCGGTCATTCCGTCGGGTTGTGAGGTGGGATGATCTGGATGAGGTTTGTCGGCTTGCCTTGCCCATCATCGCCAATAATATTGACCGTTCCATTTTTCTCAAACTGGAGCGTCAAATACTCGCTAGAGCATTCCAGTGTGAGCGGTTGATCTTGCGGTCGTTGGTTGCTGGCTCTTTGTCGATTGCGGCGGCGTCTCGGAGCCTGAGGCGTATGGCATGGTTGAGGTCTTACCTGCTTGACAATGTCCAGGAGGGCATGGACTGGGAGATCTCAGGATGGAGACGGTAGATGTTGCGGTCCATATCTGTGCAACATTTCGTGGGCGTGTTGCACAGCCTCTGCAGATATCTCTTCCGCTTGGATTTCCGGAAGACTTGGATACTGCCCAAAGCTGTGCTGTAATAAATTTGAAAGAGATGGCGGAGGGCGCTCTTGGATTGGCTGTCGATGCACGAGATTGTGGTCTTCAGCGTAGGGCCGCAGTGCGGCCCAGCCAGTTGGTATTTCCCACGATGAGATGATGTTCAGGAAAATCCCCTGGAAAGATATCTCAGGGGTTGGGGCTCGGCGTTCATGTGGATGCTGCATGATAGCAAATATTTGCTGTCCAAAGAAGAATGTTTCTTTTGGATTAAGTCGCAATTTATAGAAGTTGTTGTCCACTCGAGCATCTTGGGTTTTGCCTGAAGATACAGGTTTCTTCTCCCGTTTCCCATTGTTTTTGTGACAGGAGATCCAGCTCTTCTTTGGTCCGTTGCCTCTTTTTAGTTCACTGGTTTCTCCTGGTCCATAAACTCCATCTCTTTCCATGCCCGAAACCCATAAGCGAATTTCTCGCATAGGCAAGTCTTTAATCAGAGTCTCGCCGTTGGGTGATTTACCGTTCTGGGACGAGTGAGGATCTTCAAGACGTTTATCAGTTTCCAACACCTCGGGTGTCGGCGACCGTCGTCGATAACGCTTTATATGGTGCAGCGAGTGTACTTGCGTGGCACCTTTTTTCATCTACGAGTAAGATCGCTGTAGAATCATTGTTAACGCATACCAGTTTGTAAGGTCCGCAGTACTTGGACTCAAACTTTCCAGGAAATCGGCCAGAAGTTCGATACCTTTTGAGAAGAACCAACTCTCCAGGTTTTAGATCAAAAATTTCTTCTGTAGCATGCTTATTGAAGTAATCCGCTTGACGTTGTCTGTTCTTCGCTACGTTGTGAGCAACTTCTTTGCAAATAGCGCCAAAGCGGGAAGAATATCGGTTATATAGTCCCAGTCCTTTTGATGAATCGTGAATTCGGGACTAAGTAAAATGTGGTCCACTGGGATAATATTCTTTCTCCGATTCAATTGAAGTGGATGGTTATACGGCGAGATTGTTTTCTCGATTATCATTTGGTAACATTCCTTGGAAATTGATTTCAGGAGTAGGAGAGCGACGGAGTTCATTCATTGTACAGAAGACTTGATCTTGGAAAAAAGATGTCGGTTTAGGGCGCGGTCGCAACAGATGTGTCGAATAATTCTGTCGACCTCTTGTCCTACAAATCCGCTGCAGGCCAGCTTGGCCGCGTCACAGAAAATGTGCATCGGTTTATCCTTGTCGGGATAGGCTAAAGTCACAGTGGAAGTAATAAATTCTTTTAATTTCTTCCACGCTCTTTTGCAGAGTTCGTCAAAATTGAAACGCTCTCTTTTTCGGGTGAAGCAAAAGAGGGGTTGAAGATCGTCAGCATTGTTTTTGCTGACCATGTGAGCGTAGTAGTTGAACATCCCTAGAGCACCTTTAACTTCGCTAGGAGTCCTGGGATATGGTAATTTTGAGATAGCCTCACATTGTCATCAGCCGCAGCAATTCCTTCAGGAGTGAACTTGAATTCTATATACTGAATTTCCCGTCTTGCGAATTCGCATTTTGACGGTTTTAGGAGCAGTCCGCTTGCGATTACCACAGCGAAAAACTTTTCTAAAATTATAGCCATTTTCGGTCAGTTGTCTGTATGTGCCAAAAGATCATCGAAGAAATTTTCATGTGATCCTTCTAGGCCGCCATTGTGAATGATTTCAGTCATAAGCAGAACGGCATAAAATGGCGAGCATTTTGCCCCTTGCGGTAAACAGGTACATGTGTATCACCCCGAGCGGCACTAAATGCGAAAACCTTTTTTGTTTTTCAGTAACTTTGATTGAGTAGAAAAATTGTGAGACATTACAAACACTAAATAGTTTAACTCCTTTTAATTTAAATATAATTTATTTTCGATTAGGCATGAAAATGTTGGGAGTATGGATGTGAGAATTTAGAGTTCGAAAATTTGAGAGCCGCTAATAGGAAATGACAGTCTCTGATCCCATCCTTTCTCCAAGTCAGTAGAAGTGGATGGTTATACGGCGAGATTGTTTTCTCGATTATCATTTTGTAACATTCCTTGGAAACCGATTTCAAGAGTAGGAGAGCAACGGAGTTCATTCATAATACAGAAGAATTGATCTTGAAACAAGGTTGTTGTTTTTCAGAAGGTTTAAGAGCACGAACTCTCATTGAAAATTTTGGATCTTGCTTGTTGGAATATGGCCGCAGCATGGTCCGTTCATTGGGAACGTCCCATGATGGCGCACTGCTCGGAGGGGCATCCTGGAAGTTGACTTCGGGAGTCAGTGAGCGACGTTCTTGATGATTCATAATTGCGAACACTTGATTGCCAAAGAATGATGTTTCTTTCGGTTTCGGTCGTAATTTATAGAATTTGTTGTCAGCTCGAGCATCTTGGGTTTTGCCCAAAGACGCAAATGTTAGAAGTTTCTTCTCCCGTTTCCCTTTGTTTTGTAACATTATATTCTTTTCTTCTTCGGTCCGTTGCCTCTTTTTGGTTCAATGACTTCTCCTGGTCCATAAACTTCATCTTTTTCCTTGTTCAAATCCCAGAAGCGGTTGTATTCAGCACACAAGTCATAAAGCAAAGTCTTCCCATTGGGTGATTTATAGTTGTGGGACGGGGAAGGAACTTCAATACTTCGAGTGTTGGCGATCGCCGGCCGTAACATTATATATCGTGCAGCGGGTGCAGTCTAGTGACACGTTTTTCTTCATATACGAGTAATGTCGCTGTAATGTTGTTGTTAACGCGTACCAGTTTATGTAATCTGCAGTATATAGACCTAAACTTCCCTAGAAAGTGACTAAATTTTCGAAATCTTTTGAGGACCAATGCTCCAGGTTTTAAATTAAAACTTGCCCAGGGGCTTTCTTATTGAAGTAATTTGCTTGTCGTTGTCTATTCTTCGCTACGTTGTGAGCAACAGCACAAACATTGCCAAGGCAAGAGTGCATATCAATCATATAGCCGTTATCTCCTTTGCGGATCGCAAAATCGGGACTAGGTGGTAAGGTCAAATCCACATATCACGAGTACAGGGTAATCTGATGGGGGCGATTCTGACTGTCTTCTGACTGACCTTGAGCTCTAACCGAGAGTCTCAAGTACATTTTTCGGGACTAGCGCTAACACACAGTACGTCCTGTAGCACGATAGGTAAAGTTTGATCCACTAAGATGCTTCGCTTAAGACACACACCTACAGTACTGTACAGCAGGGTCTGTGCTCCAATGCTATCATCTCCTCTGTAGAATTAACGTATCCGTTTACGGAATGTAGGGGGTTTTTTATACCTGTTGCAATGCAGTATCGCTTATAAACAAAATTTGGTATTGCTTGCACGCAACGTGGTAGGAATTACATGAACTACGCGTCGCCCGATGGTGGTGTGGTAAACTGTGACATATTGTTGCATCGAACAGCATTAAGATGAAAAAGCAGCTGCTGCACGCACCAGTCGGTCTTGATTGTTTCGTTCCATCTCGTTCAAGAGAGAGCTCATTCAATCGATTGATTTTTAAAGAAGGCTAAAAGCCTCAAGATTTACTCAAAGTTCGTTCCTATCGATATCGATTGAATCACATCTCCACATTGAGTGAGAGCTCGCTCTATCCAAAATGCTCATTCGAATGTTTGGCAGCAGAAAGAACGAGTGAGCATAGCGACTAGTTTATTTTCCAACTGGTAACACAATGATCAAAATACACATTTTTACAAACGAAGAAATAAGGCGAGTATTTATCAAATAATGCCGCAAGCGAAGGTCGCCGCGTCGTCTTGGAGAACGTAGAAGGCGAGCTGGTCGAGTGGGATGACCTGATTAATGAGCACGGGCCCTTGATGAACGACGCCGTCGATGCCACACTTCCACGTGCCAGTGGGAATGAGCACTGACTGCGAGCGCACATCTTTGTCAATGACAATCGCGACGAGCAGACGGTCGCCGACCAGAAACTGTCGGCTGCAAGTGAGAGCCTCTTCGTGCTCACCCAGCCACCAAAGCGGCCTGATCACAGGCAAGCCGGTGCTGGCGCACTTCTCGCATTCGGCCAACATATAGTCCGTCCACTCGGCGCGCAGCTTAATCATCTTATCGCAAATGTCCACCGTTTCCTGGTCAAACTGCCACGGAGTGAACGACAGCTGCATGCAGAGCAAGAAGACGTTCGCCTGCATCCAACGGATGAATAGTTCTTTCTCAGGCATCGGCGTGTCGTACGCATTTCCGCCCACCATGTCGGGCAGGTTGAATGGGTAGCCGAGGATAGAAAAGTTGAGCGCGACTGGCAGCACAGTCTTCAGACCCGCGTTGTCCCAGCTCGAGTTGCGGTCCAAGGTCCGAATGAACGCCGGTATAGCCTGAGTCTCGCTGAACACGCGTATTTCAATGTCCCCGCCCATTCGACTGGCCATCTTCACATACGCCCGCGAGAAGTCGTTCGGACTGCCGCCGCTGAACAATTTGAACTTGCGCGGAAAGTAGTTGGTCTCGCCCGCGTCGAATTTGAACGAATGCACTCCCAACTGCTTCAGCGACTCCAGCTGAGTGACGAACCAATCCGCCGCGCTCGGGTTGGTGAAGTCGACGCAGTAGGCTTCTTTGCCGTCCCACCACGACACCTCGCACGGACCACCATCGGGCTTCTGGAGGAAGAACGGGAACATATCGGGGTTGCTGCCGTTCACGCTATCCTTGTTGATGAATGGGTGAATCCATATGGTCAGGCGAATGTCCTGTGCGCCTAGCTTCTCTATCATTCCTTTTGGATCGGGGAACTTTATGGAATCGAAGGTGAAGTCGCCGTACTTTGTCGCCCAGGCGTCGTCCAACTCGAGCTGACTGATGGGGTAATTGTGATCCTTGATCTCTTGCGCATAGGCGAGCGTCGACTTCTGACTGATCGCCGCCTTGTACCGCGCCCAAGTCGTCCACACCGGCTGGGCAATCATTCGACGATCGGGCATTCCAGTCGGCTTATCATAGAGTGTCCCCAACACGCTCATGAGGAAGTCCTTCAAGCTCACATTCTTATCTTTTGGTATGAACAGCGAGTAAGCGAGTGACGGGCTTTGGCTCGAATAGAAGTTGTCATAGACGCAATCAGTGATCTGCGCTTGCAGCGAAAGATGGCGGTCTTTGTGAGCAACCCAAAGAGGCACTTCCTGAGGCACGTAAATGACCATCTTGTTGGAGCACAGCCAAAACCGCTCTATTCCGCTTCCCGCCGCTCCATAGTTGTTCACGTCGCCGGTCACATAGGGGAACATGCCGTAGTCGCTGTCGTCGATCGGGAATGTCTGATTGCCCAACTCGGGTCCGCCGTACCAATGTCCGCCTCCATTTAGGTCGATGACGTCCTTTAAATAATGAATGGAAGAGGGGGAGAATGGCGTTGACCATTGAAGATCGTAACGCGTTATGTGCTCGGCGTCCACAACTTTCACCGATAAGCGTGTTTTCGTATCACTCCATTCGACCACGAGCGCTTCATCGGATTTCTTGACGATCGACGATTGACCGCAGATTGATTGTCCAACCGCGATGGTCAGCTTTGAGCCATTCGGGATGGCCGCATGCAGGACGCGTTGATCGCGATCGAGCGACAGCGCGCCCACTTGAACAACATTGTCATCGTCGTCGTTCGACATAGTCTTTAATTCATCTGCGCGAACGCGAGCTCTGTCAAGCCGGCTGCAGCTTGCAGCCAGCAGTATTCTAAGGCCGATCTCCCGGGCCAGCGAGCGTGGTCAGCTTTGCAAACAAACAGGCGAGCAGATGCAAAATGTGCATCAAAACAGATAACGCGGCGGAGCGATCTGCTTTAGGGGAGATATTTCTGCCACGTCTCCGTTACTAGCGTTATAACGCATGCGGGGGCTGGACCGGCGTGCGCTGCGTTACTGGTGTCAGTCAACCTAGTCCAAAGAGTGACGTGTACTATTCTTCGTTTGCTTGAATAATTCAAACAAAGGAGGCAAACGTTGAATACGTTTTCGCGCTTTCACTTCGAAACGGCTCAATCAAAATGTCGGCAGCGCAGTACAACGCCAGGAATCCCGGTTTGTATATTCGTTAATCGTCAACATGTACATTATGAGTTCTTTTAGCCGTCAAGCGACTGATGAAAGAAGCTCAAGAATTGATGGAGCCGACCGAATTGTACACTGCTCAACCTTTAGATGTAAGTTGCTGATTATATTGAGTCATAACTAGTACAATTCTGTTGAGTGATGAGCATATTTGGGCGAATTTTCTCCAGTGCTGATCATATTTACTCGAATTCTTTCTCATTTTTCTAATTCATGTATTACGACGGGTTTGCTCTGCTATACGCTGCTGCAGTCCATTCCAACGCTTAAGCGTAATTCTTCCAGGATAACTTATTCGAGTGGCATTTCACTGTCCGCGGTCCTCCAGACACCGATTTTGCCGGTGGAATCTACCATGGACGTATCATTCTGCCTACAGAGTATCCAATGAAGCCTCCCAGCATTATTCTTCTCACCGTACGTTCTATACTTTTCGTTTATGATAGTGTCTTTTTAGGAAGAGTAGCATTAAGGGATTGATCAGTGTTGATGTTAAACGTGAATAGTCACTTTATCCTCTCTTATTTACCAAGAGCGCATAAGCGTCACTATACGTTCTTGACAACTAGTAGTAAATAAAGTGACTTTACCTTGTTGTAACTTAGCTCTTATCAGCCCTTAAGCCATGTTTATATTTTCAATAGTAAGGCGTGCGTTTCGGCATGCTCAGTTTGCTTTGTGAGGGCATACATTTTCTATCCTTTTAGGACATCATAATAATTTTTGCAGTTCTATGCTCTTCATTTGCTAATAAGTAGGGAACTAAGAACCCTATGCCATGTTTCAATTTAGGAAATGATATGCTTTGTTTTGAGAGAATATACGCGGCCTTTGCCGTACAACATCCTTCAAAAACGACTGAACTTTACAATAGTCAAAAAATGAATAACACATTCTTGATAGTCGTATGACGCACAGCGACTGCGACATGTTTTACGTTCGACGCGTTCGTCGAAAAAGCGTCGTCGCGTAATCACCTCATATCGATGCCGATGCCATTTCAGCCGAACGGTCGCTTCGAGTTGCACAAGAAAATCTGCCTAAGCATTTCGGGTTACCATCCTGAATCATGGCAGCCGTCGTGGTCGAGTAAGCGTTGCGGAATTTCCGTTTGGGACACGGTTATATTTGAAATGATTTAGTTCGAACGGCGCTGCTGGCCATCATAGGATTCATGCCGACTCACGGCGCCGGCGCCATCGGCTCCCTCGAGTATCCCCCGGAAGAACGCCGAAAACTCGCGAAGAAGTAAGAAATCGCTTCTTTACGCGTGGCCGGAACTTACACTCCCATTAATCGCCTAAATACAGTAAATTATTTTTAAACCCCACTGTGTTGATTTCATGACGCACAATTTGCGAACTCAGTGGGTGTAATAATAATTTACTGTATTTATATGGTTGGTGGGGTGTAAGTTCCGGGTACGTTCTTTACGACCGTTTTCTCCTAATTCAGTCGTGTGATTCTTTTGATTGAGTCGCAGTTGCGTTCAGGGAAATTTAATGTATTCCGGTAGTTGGGGGAGCGGGCGAAAATTTACCCGAATAAGCGATCTTCACTGTGTGGAAAGACACGCTCTGGGATCGGCTAGAATGACCGGTACAGTGAAAGTCGTTCATACCGGTAGTTGAGGGACCAATCAAAATTATCGATATAAGCGAACTACCGGTTTAAGCGAACTTATTTGTAAGGGAAGATGCACTTTGTGACCGACAAAAATTACCGGTCTAAGCGAAATACCGGTATAACCGAAACCGTTATTAGTGAATTCCACTGTATAAGCGAAATACCAGTTTAAGACATATGTATAAACGAATTGTACTGTATTTGAGTCGAATGATTCATTCACATTCTCTTTCAGAAGCACCGACTGGCTCTGTACAGAGTGCGGCAAAGTCATGCGTGACATTCTTCCCCCTTTGACTGCTGCGTCGGACGCTCAAACGGCCGAAGCCCGCGAACTCGCCAGTCAAATCGCCTTCAAGGTCAGTCGCCGTCTTCGGGCTGAATTTTGCTGTTTGGAGGCTCTCAGGGGCCTATTTCATAAAACTGTTGCAATTGCAGAATTGCTGAATTGCATCAGCGGCGATTAGTCAAAAAACCAAATATAACTGGAAAAAACTGGAAAATGACCAATCACCGCACTTGCAATTCCGCAATTCTGCAACTCTGCAATTGCAAAAGTTTTATGAAATAGACCCCAGAGTGCAACTTTAACAGTAATTCAATTAGAGACGATCATTCATAGTTGATACGATATTTATACGTTGCTACCTCGCTTTGAAGAGCTTGACTAGCTCATGTTACGCACCAATCAGTCGACATTCCTGCGCAACATTTAATCATTCTTGAACGTAAAGCGCCCATTCAGACCGTTTATCTCAGCGCAACATAATTCACGACCTTGCATCGCTATTCATCATCTTTGCGACGTATTTGAACACTTTGGGTTCATTTTCGACAACCTTGCGCTCCAAGTGTATCAAAAGATGAAGGAATTGGATGCCAAATCGTGTACTATACTGCGCTGAGATATGCGGTCTGAAAGGACACTTTACGTTCAAGAGTGTCTAAAGTTTTTGTTTATGGATGTTAATTGACTGATGCGTCGCAGAAGGGAAGTCAAGGTGGTCGAAGCGAAATAGCGATTAAACATCGTGTAAAGTATGAATGACCGACCGTCTTTGATAAGTATTAAAGTTGCATTCCGCAAACCTTGTAATTCCGGCTTATAACCCCTCCCTAAAATCCTATACTTTATCCGAATTCTCCCTTAATAAATATTTTTTTAAAACAATACAGGATGAGAAAGAAGTGGCAGCGGCGAAGCAGCAGAAGGAAGTAGAGGAAACGTTGAAGACGGGAGAAGGAGGCGCGGGCAGCACTCATGTGGAACAACGCATTCCAAACGACCAAGAGTCTCCTCAAGTGCGTCAGCGTCGTCCCGCCACGCCGCCTGCACCAATCGTCGAAGACGCGGCGCCCGCTGTTCCCCAACTTCAGCCCGCCTCGCCTGCTAGACCAGCGCCGGTTGCCAACACGACCGCGGTCCACAATGCCGTCCAAGGTGGCTCCGGCAGTTTCATCCTTATTGTTCTGCTCTCGCTCATGTTGGGCGCTCTTTTCTGTCGCCGATTGTTCCTCATGAATGAGTGGCGATTTCACAGCCCTTCTGAGGGCGCTTCTGGCGAGTAGCATGCAGCGGTATGTAAACGGTACGCCTCACTTTTCCTATTGCGTTATAAAACGCCATACGCATATGCACGGGATATTGTATAAAATCAACGCATGTGCGTGTAGCGTGTTCTGACGCAATCTGGAAAGTGAAGCGTACCGTTCTCGTACGTATGCAGACTTCTGTTCTTTCCGACACGCTTGTATTGTGCATTTTATTATATTAGGCTGTCCCGAAAGTTCATGCATAAAGTTCGACTGTCCCCAGTCCTCATTGTAGCGCTCGATTGTGGCGTCGATAGAAATGACGCGTATCGCAGGTTCTGACTCTTCCTTAGCCTCATGCATCTTAGTTCGGGTCTCTGAGGCTCTTGTTCCCGTCTTCCAGAATGTCAGGTCCTCCCATGCGTGATGAAATCGCCATCTTTTCCTCTATTCACTTGACGGAGGTTACGTGAATTAATGCGCGTCAAAAGCAAACTAACGAATCTAAAATCCCCTTGAAAACACGCTCCCCCAACCTTGGGCTACAAGGCTCAACATTTCCCGACAGATTTGGACAAATGTTGTAGCTCAAGATGCAATCAGCTATGCATGAACTTTTGGCACAACCTAGTTGATTCGCCTATTATTGTTCCTCTACGAGCTATCGATATTGTTATCCACTGGCGGCAATGGGGATGTTTTTGAATGACTGTTGATTCAGTTGACCGCTTTTCATGGTAACGTCAATCTGCCTTG